>VDFB02125091.1:0-33058 GCA_007258455.2 Sequoia sempervirens | reverse complement strand
TCATAACACAAAAATTTAATGTGGTTCACCCCATCCGGGCTACATCCACCAAGCTGCAGCCATCCAATACTTTTATTATCTAGTGCAAAACTTATTACAATCTTGCAAATAATCGCATTTTTCATCATACTGAAATACCCATCCGAACCCCTTTTTAACAAGCATAGAAGCTTCCAGATTTTGGGTTCTACAAAATCAAATTTTTACTTTTTTAGTGAATACGTGCCGAGGTGTATAGTATACCATGGGCTATACAGTATAGCATGATTAGTCACCACATACCAACACCTAGGGGTCGTACGGCTCCTGGAATTTTTTTTGTCTCACTAGACAACTGCTCTGATTTGAACGAATTTATAGTCGATCTTTGGGTTTTTGTCCCTTTTGGACGCAATGGCAAGGTCGGATTTGACCCAAAATGCTCCAAAAATGCAGCTACCTTCTTGATATGGCAACCTTTCTTCACTATCAAATCCTCATAGATTTAGCCTCATATGTTTGATTTGGACAAAACAAAAGAAAAAATTGATTTTCTCGAACCCTCCCGACGTAATGGTGAGCTCAAATTTGCACCAACAAGCTCTGATATGAACCTGCAATAAAGAGCCAAAAATGGTACACCCCCAAATTTGAATCTCTCTTCAAAAAAAGACTCTCCAATGGCACCCAGCCCGCTTTGATACCATGTTAGAATTGGCTATGGCTTCCAAGATCTTGAGACCAAATAGAAAGCACAAAAGAGAGATGAATATGACAAGAACAAACTATATTCAATGTCAATGATATGAGATTGATTGTTTTTACAATGAGAGATACCTTGGTTATATAGCCAAGGTGAGATGCAAGATGTCCTAGGATGATTACAAGTGTCTTAATCATATGACATGAGATAACTAATCACACTTACCTAGGTTCACATGTAGTAGTTGTCAAAAGATAAGATAACAACTAATGACAACTAACATCTTCTAGAAAGATTCCTTCCTATGACCTAAGTAAACTTTACATGTGTAAATAAGTTCCCTAGTAATGAATGAACTAGGTACAATACTTTATTTCCACCAAAAAAATATACCCCTAATCCCAGGGTACTTGTGGGTACCTCCACCTCACATGTCCTCTCTCCACATCATTTGTCCTTTTTCCACCTCCCCTACCACATGGCGAGATGTGAGGGCTTGTGATTCCTTGACTCACGATAGCCCTCCATCTTGACCATGTTGGAAAAATCTTGGCAATTGAATTCTCTAGAGATTTTTCCCTTAAAATTAAAGATTTTCTCTCATTCACTCATAACATACATTCAAGCCTTCAAGCAATTCTACTCTCAACCTCAAGAATTTTGCATTCATTCTCCATTGTTGAATTCTCAAGCTCATCTTGCACTCCTTTTGTTCATCTTATCACATACCCACTTGCATCCTCATCATTTTGCATCCATTTTCATCATATTTTCCATCAAGGAGCACACAACTCATCAAAAATCAAAGGGCCAACCAAAAGGATCACTTCGACAAGGTATATCTCTTACTTTAATCTTTATTTTGTTCAAGTCAACTTAGGCTAATCTTGAGGTGGTGTTGTGTTATTTCCCCTTTGCATTTCTTTGTTTTTGCATCTTTTAGGTTTAGTAAATAACAATTCTCACAATAGGTTCCAAAGAACCTGGGAAAGGATACCTGTGATAGTTAAGCCCTCACCAAAACATGCCTTCTTGTTCTTCATAAAAGTCTTGAATAGTGAAATCTTAGTTCTAATACAGTCCATGGGGGGTTTACATTTCCAAATGCCTATGAAATCACAATAAGAGCTTAAAATTTTCTCATTGAAGCTAGGAAAATACCACCGAGACCACCCACACCTATTTTTCTTGAGATTCAGCCACCTATCCCTATGAATTTTCCTCATATTGTTGTTATTTCATCAGTCCCAACAATATATTATCAAGCTACTATTCAAGAAAATTCCATTAAAAACTAGACCAAAGAAATCCAAGAGATAAAAAATATACTGCAAAACTTTGGTAAGACATTCAACAATGAATTTGTGAGCCTCAAGAAGCAAGTTGGCATTGAAAATAGGCCTTACCAAGCTCCTTTCCAGTAGAATCAACAAAATAGGCCACCATTTCAGAATGATTTTCAAGGACAAAAAGGGGGATTTAATCCAAAGCCTTTTCGGCCTTATGACCCTAATGTTGTTGGCCCCTTAAGGGAGCTAGTACCACAAAACAACTTATCTCAAGAACCTGATTGGTGCTACCCGTGCAATCAGCCACACAACTAGGATGCATGCATGAGTAGGATTGAGAATCAAGCCCTCATGGCACAAAATCATTATGCTAGCCTAGAAAATCTACCAAGCGAGAATGTGGAATAGCTAGGAAACTTTGAGGTTGCTTTAGTGAATTGGAAAAGTGTTGAATATTGTGGAGTTAACCATTTCCAAGGTCAGAACCAGCAAGGTTCACCCATTGCAATGAACACAAGGTCAAAAGGGAGAGTAGTTGAAGCAAAACAACAAGCTATAAACTCAAAACATCAAGCTATAAATTCACAACAACAAGCTACAAGAGATAAAATTCATGACATTCCACCTCAAACTATCCCCGCAGCACAACTGAAGGTGCAAATTTTGCAGAGAGGACAACAAAAGGTAAATGACACTATTGTTTCCTCAAAACAACAAAAGGTAAGCCCCGTGTCTTTTAATATGGTTAAGAATTTAAAGAAAGCTATAGTCAACATGTCCATTATGGATGCATTGCATATTCTAGGCTAGAAAAGTTTGTTACAAGATGCATTAGATGAAATTTCATTTTCAGATGTTGTTAATGCAGAAAAGAGTAGAACTGTACTTGCGAATAGCTCAGAGATCAAAGGTGGGTAGAAAAATTAGGAAGTAAAACCCTCACCATTGTATCTAAGTCTTATTATAGGGGATAAATTTTTCCATAACTATATGATAGACTCGGGAGCTAGCAAATCAGTCATGCCTAAAAGCTTAGCTGATAAGTTAGGCTTACTTTATGAACCCATGCCAAAAGGATTCAAGTGCAATTAGATGGATCCATTGTTCAAACAACAGGAATCATTTAAAAAAATTCCCTCACATTTCATGCTTTCCCCAACTTTGTTGTTTCCTAAGATGTTCATGTGATTGAGTTTCCTCCCCATTTCGCACTTTGCCTCTCATGAGACTTTACTGCAAAACTAGGAGGATTCCTCTCAGCTGATTAGTCTCACATTTTCTTCAGAACTAGGTATGGCACAATTTTCCATTAGGTCTAAGCCATTATCTAAATACCACATTGAATCCTACATTCCCATCCTAGTAAATGCTAACCTATACTCCACAAATGGGCTGGAGAATCAACCCATGACCATAGACCCCAACACACCCAACAAAGAAGATAATGTGGATGATTGGGTTAACCAAGATCATGACCTTGATCCTTTTAGTTACAATGAGGAGGAAAGGTTAGGTGTTTACATAATCCATGAGTCTGATACAACAGTCCCTAACTTGGTTAAAATCCATGGTCAGCTTTTGGTTGGTGACACAAGGTTCCTAAAAGATGAGGAGGTGGTTAAAGAATGGAAATAGCTACTCTTTGAAGGAAAAGTTTTAGATCAAGAGGAGTACCTCAGATAAGATGAAACATCCATTCAGGAATGGATGAAGTTACTCTTTGAAAATGAAGCTTCAAATAAAGAAGAAATCCCCAAAGAATAAAATGATAACATGATAAGAGAATTCTATGAGGTAAGGTTCAAAGAATTTTTTGTTGAAGATTTTGTGCTCAAGTGGGATGAAAAAAAGAATAAACCTGGTAGACACCCCAAATTTGATGCAATTTGGGAGGTCCCATATGTAATAACAGAATTCAAAGAGCATAATTCATTCGAACTCTCAAGGCTAACTCGAGAAGTGCATCCATTCCCAATCAATGGGATCCATTTGAAACATTGTTTCTAAGGTTCTAAGTTCTACCCATGTACTATAGTGGAGTATTTGTTGCTAATAAGTGCTTGGAACACTTTTCTTTTTAGTATTTTATTTCCCATAAGTGCTTCTACACATTGATTTCTAGCCACCAGGGCCTTGTAGATTTTCTTTTGTTTGTTTTGTTTCAGTTTCTGTTGTTGTTTGGTGTTGCAAGTTTTAGATTTTTTAGAACTCTTGAGTTTGTAAAGGGTAGGATTGACTCCATGCCCAATGGATCTACATGAGCAAATTGGCCTAAAGCTTAGCAGGAAAGCATCTAGTAGAGGTTGCCAAAAGTGTTATCAATTTTTCACCACAACTCAAATTGGTAGAGCTAGTTATTTCAAGTTCATTTTAAGGTGAAAAGTTTATGTTATTTTTGCAGTTGTTAAACCATTGCATATTTTGAGTTTTGAGTTTAAAAGAAATTGCAATGAGTCTCAATTTTCCATTCATCATTTGTAGCATTAAGTATTGTATTAAATGTAAAATAAAGTATTTCATTCTATATTCAGTAATTCATTACACAATGTTTCATACATATGCAAAAGAAAAGTACAAAATCAAACAAGAATTGCACAAATGTTGTTTTGTATTCAATGGAGTAAAAAGGAGAATCAAGTGTTCCACACAAGCCGTGGGAGTATCTGAAACAGTGAGCCATAAAGTGTACACTACACTACTAATGATTAAAAGGAGAAAAGAGCACATAAGAGGGAACATAGCCATAATTGCTTGAACTTTTCCTTGAGTTTCCGTCAATGTTGTACATTCCTCTTTGTCTCGTTCTCCAATTAATCCTAAAAGTGATTGAAATGTTTGTTAGAGCTTGGGTTATAAATCCTCCTACATGATCTATCAACGGTAATGTAGAATATTGTTTATGATGCATTGAATCAATTGAGCAAAGACAAGAGTGCAAGAGAATACCAAGGAGGAAACATCATAAGAAACTTTTGATTTTATTATTTTAATCTAACACTATTTTTTCTTGTGCAAGTATAGGAAAACCCATGTTGTTGATCTGTTTTGAAAATTTTAAAGCATGTGGTGTAAAATGGGCTCCCACAAGGGTTGAGCTCAGCATGTTGCCCCTCAACATTCCATAGAGGGGTTGAGAAGGGAAACAGATCAATATTGCTCAAAAGAGATATGCATCTAAAGGAATGCATCACAAGTGCCATAAGAACTCAAGCAAGTGATCATCTAGGAAAATCAAGTATGGAAATGAAATGAATTGAAGATCATAGATGATCAATAACACAAGCCAATCATCTAAAGGAACATCATCATGGAATAAGATAGTGAATACGAGTACATAATGCCTTGTTTACAAATCAACAATCACAATTGAAGCAATTTGAGAAGCTTCAGAACACCTTCATCAGGTGTTGTTGTAGACATCCAAATTTGGACACTTAATTTATCCAAATTTATCACTTTTCATCTAAACATCCTCTTATCCTAGTTAATTAAATAATATTACTATTATTTAATTAATATCTTTAATTCTGCCAAATCCCTAAGGTATTTAATTAATAATTAAATACATTACCCTCTTTTAATCCTCCTTTCATCAAAAAAATTAAATAAATATTACATTTATTTAATTCCTCACATGTCATTTTCATCTAATCCTAATCCATTTCCTAATCTCTTCATTAAGGATGTGCACATGCCTAATCCTTGATTAGGATGTGTCACATCCTCCAACTTTTGCAAGTTGGCTTTTAATCCTAATTAGCCCCTAATTATCCTCTAATTACTAATTAATTAAGCCTAATCATTCTCCAAGGAATTTTTAATTCCTTTATTCTTCCTAGATTCCCTCTTTATATGTGAATTTTTAATTCACATTCCATCCTTCCAAGGCTTCTAGAACCTTGGACTTGTCACAATCTCCACATGTGACCAAGTCCCACCTTTTTGGAGCCCACCTTTTATCCTCTAGACCATCCTATGAATGTGAATTTTTAATTCACATTTATATCCCCAACCACCTTTCTTTTCCCATGTAGATTTTTGAGGAATTCTAAAATTCCTCAAATGTCCCTTTCACTCCCACTTGGGGACAAGAAATCCCTTTTTGTGGAAATCTCCTCACTCCCCAAGGTGCATGTCATTTTCCACCTCATGTACCTTTTTGACAACTCATTTCCATCTCATCCCCCTTGGCCACTTCACCCTCCACATGTCAAGATGTGAGGGCTTGTGGGTTCTCAACCCACCATAGCCCTTCATCTTGACCTTGTTGGATCAATCTTGACCCTTGAATTCTCTAGAGAATTCAAATTCTTCTATAAATACCCCCTCCTCAAGGGCATTTCAACACTTTTGATTTGAGCAACTACATGCTGCCCATTTGCCTTCTCAACACTTTGCACTCTCATAACTACATGCTGTCCATTTGAATTCTCAAGCCTTCTTCAATCATTCAACCATTTTCGTTCATCATTTTGCATATTGAAGCTTGCATTATAGTCATTCAAACAATCATCTAAGGAGCACACAACCAATCCAAGCAAGGGCCAATCAAAGAGGTATCAACAACAAGGGAGGTAAAAGTGTTTGTGTTTCATTTTATTTGCATTCCTTTTCGTTGAACCACTCTTTTGGCTAATCTTGAGGTGTCCTTGGCATTTTGTTATTCATGTTTCTTAGTTATTTGCACATCTAGAGCATTAGGAATTCCAAGGTATCGGTTGTATTTCAAAATCTTCTATGCATAGATCAAAATTGTCACATCAACATTTGTTGCCTAGGAGATAAAAATGCATGAAGAGTACAAAGGAAAGGTTGTCTCCATCAAGAAATAATTACAAGTGGTGCAAGTAAAGCATGAAAGTCAATGAAAAGAGGGGAAGAAGCATTTTTGTGTGGACACAATACCCTAAGTGTTTAAGCTAAATGAAACTTGAAGCATCACCATGCATGAAAGAAATTTGTAGAAACTCAATGCATGTTTTAGCATTATGAATGCTATAGATGCAAAAGGGTATTTCATTATGGTGCAAAATAAAATAGTGATAAAAGTAAAATCATGAGATATATTTTATGAATATTCAAGTGCATGGAATGAATGACAACAAGCAACAAGTGACCTATAGGTATATCATTCTAGTTGAGTGCAATTTTGCCAATTAAGTAATTGAAATGAAAGCATCAATTTATAGTGAATTTGAAAGAAAATAGAGTTTCCTATGTGCAAGTATCTGCAATTTTCATTACAACTCATGTTAAACAATGAATTTAAGATGCCTAGAAAAGAAAGCATGTTTGTTGATAAGCAACTAAAAGCACCAAATAGTGTTTGAATTTCACTATGTCTATACACTCCAAACAAGAGTGAAAGGAAAGTAATTGCTAACAGTATGGGCAATGAAAGGAGAGATAAGGAAATTACTGAGTTAAGTGAAATCTGCATTATGAGAACAAGCAAATAAAGCTACAGTAGTAGGTGCTTGAACTTGAAAAGGTGAAGTCATTGTTGCTTTTCAGAGGTAGTGAGCTTATGCTATAGTAAACTAGGGTTTCAAAATGGAGACAAGTCCAATAATGCCCAATTTTGAACTTTTAAGAGAAACCCACATGGGTTTGCATTGTGAACTTGCAAAATGAAGAGATAGAGGCAGTTCGAGCTCATACATGAAGGACAAACAAGCTTAGCTAGTTCTCTCATGGTTGTGGCCTGCGAGAAATATTTCCCTTAAGAAAGCACAACCCCACTTGGTATTTTTGTCTGAAAAGATCAAATACTGAGAATCATGAAGGGTTCAAAGAAATGCAAGTGATAGAGCTTTTAGACAAGCAAGAAGAGTACATGAATGGCCACAGCCATGGAGGGTCTACAATCCCTAGAAAACAAAAACAAAATGCATGGTTTTCTCTATATTTTATCTTCTTTGCAAATTCCATTCATTTCTATGTCATGGGTCAAGCCCAAAAGGAAGTTTTGTTTTACAGAAACAAAGAAACATATATGGTGAAGTCGCAGCCTATACAATGGCCAGTCTGAGAAAAAGTTCATTCTTCACTTGTTTGCTCAATAAGCTCTCAAATCGAGCTTTTATTTAAGAGGGAAATGCTTCAAAAATGGATAAAGAGAAACTTTCCATGGTTGTAGGTGAAAAACTAGTCCAACCTCACTGCCAAGCCTTCAAAAAAGTTTGTACAGATCTCTCTCATGGTAGCCAAACAAAACATTCAAGTAACAACAGCACAAAGCATACAAAATGCATCAAAAAACCAGTCATAGCCATTTCCCAAAGGCCCATTTTCTCATTCGAATGAAGGAATAAAAGACATAAAAATGGAAACAAAGGACTTACGATCAAATGTAGAGGGAGATTCAGAAATCAAAGAGCATTTCCATATTTTCAACAGGACATCCAAGCTCAGCTTGACTAAGGGTGCAATCCTAATTGCTCAAGACAATCATTTGAAGGAGTACATCATCATGGAATAAGATAGTTAACAAGCATGCATATTTCCTTGTTTACAAATCAACAATAGCAATTGAAGCAATTTGAGAAGCTTCAAAACACCTTCATCAGGTGTTGTATTTCAAAATCTTCTATGCATAGATCAAAATTTCACATCAATATTTTCTACCAGAGAGATAAAAATGAGTGAAGAGTATAGAAGAAAGGTTGTCTCCATCAAGAAAAAAAATTACAAGTGGCTGCAAGTAAAGCATGAAAGTCAATAATTGAAGGTAAAAGAAGCATTGTTGACTATGGACACAATACCCTAATTGTTTAAGCTAGATGCAACTTGAAGTAGCACCATTCATGAAAGAAATTTGGAGAAACTCAATGCTTGTTTAAGCATTATGAATGCTGCAGATACAAAGGGGTACTTCATTGCAGTGCCAAATGAAATAGTGATAAAAGTGAAAGCTTGAGATACATTTTTTGAATATAAAAGAGCATGGAATGAATGAGAACAAGAAACAAGTGATCTACAGGTATATCATGTTGGTTGAGTGCAATTTTGCAAATTAAGTGACTAAAATGAAAGCATCAATTTATAGTGCATTTGAGAGAAAATAGAGTTTCATGTGTGCAATTATCATTACAACTCATGCTAAATAGTGAATTTAAGTTGCATGGAAAAGAAAGCATGTTTATTGATATGGAACTAAAAGCACCAAATAGTGTTTGAATTTCACTGTATATAAACTTCAAACTAGAGTGAAAGGAAAGTAATTGCTAACAATATGGGCAATGAAAGGAGACATAAAGAAAATACCAAGTTAAGTGAAATATGCATTATGAGAACAACCAAATAAAGCTATAACAGTAGATGCTTGAACTTGAAAAGGTGAAGTCATTGTTGCTTTACAGAGGTAGTGAGCATATGCTATAGTAAACTAGGGTTTCAAAATGGAGACAAGTGCAATAATACCTAGTTTTGAACTTTTAAGAGAAAACCCACATGGGTTTGCATTGTGAACTTGCAAAATGCAGAGATAGAGGTAGTTCGATCTCATACTAAACAAGCTCAGCTAGACTCTCATGGCCGCAGCCTAAGAGTGAAGTTTCTCTCACAAATTATGATACCCACTTAGGGTATTGTGCTCTAAATGCAAATGATAGAGAAAAAATAATGTTTTAAGCTCATGAGTTCTCATAAAATGGAGATATTAAAGCTAATGGTCATGGCCATGAAGGGTCTGGAAGCCCTTGAAAACAAAAAAAAAATCATGGTTTTCTCTAGATTTTATCTTTTTACAAATGCCATTACTTTCTACACCCTAGGTTGCACCCAAAAGAAAGTTATTTTATAGAAACCAAGAAACATGTATGGTGAATTCATGGCTTGTACAATGGCCAATCTCAGAAAAATGCATTCTTCACTTGTTTTTCTCAATAAGCTCACAAATCAAGCTTTTATCTAAGATGGAAATGCTTTTAAAACTGGAGAATGAAACTTACCATGGTTGTAGGCTAAAAACCAATCCAAGCCCGCAACCAAACTTCCTCACAAAATTTTGTACAAAGCTCTCTCATGGCAGCCAAACAAAGTAAAGAAACAACAAAAGCACAAAACACACAGAATGCATCAAAAATCCAATCATGGTTGCAGCCTAAAGGCCCATTTTGTCATTTGAATGAAGGAAAAAAAGACATCAAAATGGAGACAAAAGACTTACCATTGAATCTAGAGGGAGATTCAACCAAAATCAACATGATGCAAGTTCGAATGGTGGAGTTTCCAGCTCAAACCCTAGTTCTGCATGGTGGCTAAATGCAGAGCCCTATTTTCTCCAAAGTTTCCAAGTGAAATGATGTTCAAAATGTGAGATAGGGGTCGGTTTTGGCATTAGGGTTTCCCCATGTGCCAATTCGAATGTGATTTTAATAATCACATTCTTTTTAAAAATCAAATGCCATATTAATACCTTGTTCCTTGCCTTATGAGTGGTCATGCCTAGGTTGAGCCTAGCCTTTATGTCTTTTCTTTTATTTTTAGAGAGAATCATAAATGCTTTGGCCCTTTCATTCTAGGGTAAGCTTTCCTTCTGCCTTATAAATATTTCATGCTTTGCATAAAAATCAAGTTAATAACCTTAGGTCTCATAATTTTCTCTAAGTTTTGTGTACCCTAGGTTTCCCTCTTTGACTACGGAGTAAACATAATATGTGCCTGAAATTAGTTTTATAATTTTTGTATAGAAAAATCAAATAAATAGGGGTATTGTCTTTAATATTTTGATTTTTTCAAAGTATGAAGTTTTAATCAAAATTGCAAAATTAGAATATTTAAGTTCAAATTGAAGTCAAGTTGGCATCAAAGGGGAATGTAATAGAGATTTCTATTTCTGAAACGGTAAATTGTTAAACATTAATTAAACAATATTCTTATGAATTTCTTAATTAATTTTTATCTAAAGCATTAATTGAGCCCTCATTCAAAGTTTCTATTTTGAGTAGGAATTCTTCGGTGGATTTAGAAAAGAGATGACAAACTAAACTTTCCAATTTCAATTCTTGAGCTGTTTGTGCCTGATTTTGATGGTTTTTGGATGGACCCTTTGGAGATGGGAAGTTTCCATATTTTTTATGCAGTTTGGAGCAAATTATGGCACTATTTTTTAGGCTTTTTCCTTGAGCTTGAAAATGGGGAAAATTTGCCTTTATGAGATGCAGATGAACCTAATTTTTCTATTCTCACCATTGATGTCACTTGGAGGCTATAAGTTGAAGAAATTTTAATTTCTCAAGGGTTCAGAATTACTTTTCTTCCTCCCATATTCTCTAAAGAGAGACTTGTAAACTTCTTTGAATCATATTTTGATCTTGTACTCATTCATCTCAATAAAACAATAGGCTTCTCCTTCCCATTTTCTTGTCTAGAGTTTATAATATGAATTGATGTTGACTGTGATACAAGAGGTGAATCCTCTTTATGTCTTGGTTTTTTTAATTTTGTTTCAGGAGTCTATTCTAATTCAGGTTGCATTTTTTGTTCCATTAGTGAGCCTTTGTGCAAATTACTGATGAATTGGGTAGTTTCAGGGTGGGATTGTGGGAAGCAATGCTTTAAAAGAGATTGTTGTGAGTATAAAGTTGTCAAGACCACTGAATTTCTAGTTAATCATCTTAGGTTTTAGGTTTTACCTTTCAATTTTCTTCCTACCCCTTTCCCTTGAAAGTATTTAGATTAGGTGGTTTACTACAGGGAACTAGCCCACTTTGGAGGTTCACTCTCACTCATAGATTTACTCACAAATAAGAGAGAATTTCCATGTTGCAACATGATAGATGAGTTTGACTTGGCTAAGGGTGCAATCTTGATGGCCAATAGGAAGGACACATCCTGTATAAGACATGGGTTGATTTTTTTTGTTATTGCTTTGGAAATTTGTTTGATTTGACTTGATGACCTTGTTGACTTGTTTGTCTTGTTCATGTGTATTTTTTCTTGATGTTTTGACAATAGTGTGTGTTTGATAATGTATGAACCAATATCCTAGCTACCTACAAGAAACAATAGACAAACACATAATAAGATTCAAATGCAAGTTAAGATCTAAGTTCCCCTTAAAATCCATTTAACTATGCTCAAAATAGGAATAAAACAAGAACACAATGAAAGAAGATAAAAACAAACTAAGTCCTATTAAGAACATGCAAACTCTTGATCTCATGGGGGAGTTAGTGCCAATTTGATGTGGAAATTGGCCCTTTCCCAACTCCTATGCAAACTTTGATGATTTGATGAAGATATGATCCACTTTGTTGAAGATTGAAGTGTGCTCCAAGATAAAAATCTGCATAACCTAACTAAAAATTTGATGAAATGGATGAGAATTGCTATGCTTGAGTGTGGATTTGAGTATAGTAACTTTGCTCAAATTGTGGATGCTAAAATGAGGAATGGAGCCTCTTATTTATAGAATGACAAGTTGGAGAAATGCCCAAAATGAAGCAATGTGGGACTAACATTCAACCAATGGCAAGGTGCCACTTGTCACTTAGAAATGTATGGATGAAGGATGTGCACATTTTGATGAATGTGCCCATAAATGCAATTAGGTGATATTTGAAATTAGTGAAATGACATGTAAGAGGGAAAAGGAATTTCTTAAATTCCACTTGGCTCAATGCAAAGATGAAATAAATGTCTTGTTGGAAGGAAAAAGTCCACTTGGATTTGAGTTCAAATTTGAGAGAATATTCCTCCATTATGCCATGTTGAGAGAAAATAGGGATTTAATAAATGAATTAAATCTATTTTCATGTGCAAGTGGCAAAAGCTAGAGGATGGTACATGAATTAGGATTAAATTAATTAAAGGTTAATTAATTTAATGAGATATTAGATTATGTGACAAATTTGACTTAGATTTATGCGTTTATTTAAATCAAAGATGAGAAGAATGTGATTTTAGCTTAGTTAAATAAATATTTTGTTTTATTTAACTAAAGAAGATGGTTGGGTAGCTTAAATTAAACAAGGTTTAGTTTATTTAATTTAATAGATGGACCTTAGAGATTAAAAGGGAATTATTTAATTAAATATGGACATAGGGTTAATTAGATCAGATAGATTGATTTAATTAACAAGAGAGAAAGGCTTAATTAGATAAAATGATTTATTTAATTAAGAGAGGAAAATTGATGAATTTAATCAAATAAAGGTATTTGATTAAATGGTTAAACTGAGGAATGATTTAGGATGAAATGGTGTTAATAATTGGGATCAAGTATGCCGGCATATTTTCCATGTCTACATTTTTCCCCTCTTTGAAGCAAAGTACTCGTTACATTGGTTCAAAGAATAAACTGTCTCGATCAAAGCCAAAAATTTCCAATTTCAAAACTTTCCCCATGCTACCTCGGTGAAATATGCTGATATACTGCCCCCTCGAGAGATAGGAAAAAAATACTAATTTTTGTTTTATCTCGCAAAAAAAGAGGACAAGGTATCTGACAGTTCCAGAAAGGCTCCAGGAGGCAAGAAAGTGAGATAAAATACAAAAACACGATGCAAAATGGCCTTCGAATGGGAAAAAATGGGATCGAGGGACCAAAACCCTGACAGGACAGCTAAATAGGGTCAAAAAACCCTAATTTTTAGGCTTAAATAGGCCTTGAGGGGCCACTTCTAATTCATTTTCACAGCCAACCTTAGGAGATTCTACAATTTTGAGCTTTAACATCTTGGCGAGATGGCGCAACAAAAGCTCCCCATGCACATTTTCGACCGAGTCTGAATGCATCAAAGGCTTCCCAACACTGTACCATTGGTGAGTCAACTTGACCCGAGCTTATTTTTCATTTTTTTGTGCTCATTCAATGCTTTTGAAACTAGATCTCTAGGCGTGGTGCCATATTGCACCGCTAACAATTTCAAACTCCACCGCTGGATGTTTAAACTACACCAACATTGCAAGGTGTGTTGTTGTGGTGCTATTTGGAAATAAGGTCTAATCTCCAAACTCTGACGCTTTAGTAAAGTGCACCGCCACGGTGGACTTTAAAGTTAGGGTTTCTGCATAAACTATGACGCTTTGGAAAAGTGCACCATCATGGTGTAGTTTGAGGATTTGGAGGTTCTAGCATCGCAGTTTGCAAATTTTAAACAACATTTCCTTCATAGGTAGTGATGTTGGGGTGACTTCCTGAATGCTAAGACAAGTTCAGAAAAAAAATTTTTGATGAATTTTAACATGGTGACTTTCCTAATGTAAGAGGAGGAGAGGGAGATCTACTTGTGTGAGTACAGGTCTTGAGAGATTTTTGGCCTTGTGAGGGATTTGTTTGAGTGAGAGTAGGAGCGTCTCAGAGATATGGGACTCTGGTACATCGCCTACACACCACCCATGTGAAAACATCTAGGCATGATGACATCACTTGTCGAGAGATGGCACAGTGAGACCTCTTCATTTCACTTTCTGACCGGTAAGGCCATAGTTACATTAGAGGATGTATGGTGGATCCTGAGATTACACATCCATGGTGAGCAAGTTATTTATGACATGGATGTTGGGAGGGAGGCTTTCTATGTCATCCTGGACACTTATGAGATTGTATTTTGTGAGGGTCAGATCGAGCTGGAGTGCCACAGACCCTTGGCCTCACCCTACTACTTGGTGATTTCCGCTATTATATCAGGTCTTGTCACCCCAGATTGGTGAGGCCAATATTTCAGTCTTGGTTGGGGGCTTGCTTGGGAGTGGATGGTCTGACGACAACTGACACTTTTTGCATGGGGCCCAATTTTTCTAGCCTCTCTTTACAGAGATCTTCATGAGTTCCCCTACTTGGATGGCAGAGCACTTGGAGTAGGAGTCACACTCCTACATATCTGGGCATGGGAGCACATCCCTATGCTTCACCCATGAATCATTCCTGTTCTGATGGAGCTAGATGATCCAATGGTCTAGTGTTATAGAGGAAGCCTTTCTTTTACCCATACAGGAGAGCATAGGATTCCTCATTAGAGGAGGGCCCTTGATGACATGCGAGTGTTCCAATGGAGGCCATACCTTAGGCAGCCAGGTTGGTTTGATGATGCACAATAGTTGTTCTTTGCTTGCCAGGACCGCTTGATGCAGAGGCAAGAGCACACTATGATTGAGATGTACTTGTCGAGTAGGGTCCAATGTAAGTTTGGCGAGCCACAGGATCGACCCGATGATCAATATGTGGCTATTTTTGTGAGGACAGTGATTCAAGGCTCTTGGAGGTGATACATACTTACCCATGAGGTAGTTCAAAGTTTTATGCAACTGGTGGCTAGGTCATGGCCATACGACTAGGGAGAGGCAGATCCGGGAGTTGCACAGGCCTACAGAGATTAGTTCAGGCCATTGTTGAGGCTCACAGTTCTAGGTACACCCTCTGCTCAACGGAGATCCAGAGGCAAGGGGCAAGATGAGGTTGGGGAGGATAGGATAAGGGAAGTGGTGGGCCACCACTAGTTCACCAGGTATAGGAACAGGTAGTTTAGGATTATCCAGTGCAAGACCAACCTCTCCTCGATCCACTAGTGGGAGAGCAGAGGTAGGAGTAGGATCTGGGACACCACAATAGGATCCCAACACCTCCTAGGGATGGGGACTAGGATCAGCCTCACGCACAACCACCTCCATAGCCAAATCCTAGAGATGGGAAAAATTTATAGCTACAAACCTAGGTATAGGAACTAACAGTAGAGAGAGATTAGGCTAGGTCCAAGCGTGATCAGGCCATTTTTTAGAGGCATTCCATAGAGTTATAGGTGGCAGCAAAGCTGAGTCGGCATCAACAGGTAGAGAGTATGGCCGCCTCCTCCTCCTGGAGCACAGTATTGCTTTGAGAATACAAGGATATCATTTAAGAGGTTGATTACTACAAGATGCACTACCACAAAGCTGTGTCGAGAGCAGGCTGCATCCTAGATTTTTCATAGAGGACCAGCCACAAATCAATAAAGTAGCACGGGGAGAGAGCGGGTGACGAGGCCAACAGCCAGCAGAGCTAGGCCTTCATTTTTTATCAGAGACAAGATTTTTTTGGGCCCTTTAGGCTTTTTTTTGATATCCCCATGGGCCAATTGTACTTATTGACATACACTTGTACATTGATCTTATTTTTGTACCATGACCATATATTTGATGATATATGAGATGATGATTTTGATGTGATATGCTATGTCCTATTTTATGCATTATGGATTATCTTTTTATATGCTATGCAATGATGTTCTATCCTATGTGATGTAATGTGATGTATGATGTTATGTTGCTATGATGTGATGTAGTGATTATGTAAATGTTGATGAATGGATACATTTCATTTTCAATATCTTCTTATGTACTTTTTATGATGATGTATGCACTATGTAATGATTATGCGACTAACAGATCTATATTATGCAATGATGGATGGTATGATATTATATGATGTGATATGATGATGATATGTGTAAATGATGTTTATGAATGTTATGATGATATCAATGATATGATATGATGGATGACAATTATGTATGATGATGCAGATGTTTATATTATTGTGGGATAATTTCTTTTTATGTTTATGTGATATGAATCCAATGTAATGATTCATGAGATGCTTAGAATAACTAATCTATATTATGTATAATGGAAATGTAATGTTATGATATGATTCAATGCTTGCTATATGATATGCAATGTCCAATGTGCAATGTGTTGATGGTTTGTGGATGCAGGATGAATGCAATGATGATAATAATTTGATTAACTGCCATGGTACAATATTAGAGTGAAAAGAAAGAGATAGAAGAAACAAGAGATTCCAAAAAGACATGAGATGGTGATGATGACGATGATTATGTGCTGAGGAGTTGTGATTTTCAAAGGGCCAATTACCTTATGTTTGATTACACGCAGAGGTATAATGCATCAAGGTATAAAGAACCATGATGATGTGGTACCTAGTGTGATGGACTTTGACTCAACAATCAGATAGGAGTATCCTTGTTCACACCTGACATACGAAAACCTTACTAGGATGTACTTTAGGTACTTCAAACATCTTAGACCAAAACATAGGAAGGAAAGACTTCTTATGTGGTCAACAAGATATCTAAAACACCTTCCATACAAACCTAATAAAGCAAGTATTCACCAAGGTTATATTACAAAGACATCCAACAAGAAAAAAAGATAAAAAGATAATGATCATTTCCCCATTCCTATCTCTCTAAATCTTTTGATTAGACATCATTGAGAGGTCCTTGGAATAAGCGCAATAAGATAAATCAAAAGATAAAGTTAAAGTAGACAAACAAGCTAATGTTCTTCATACCACTAGCCAAGACTAAACTATGGTGATGCCTAATGTTGATGTCCATTGTAGGAAGGATGCATCCTAGGACATGATGATATCAGATGATTTGATATGGGACTAATTAGATGATAGGCTAGTGACACATAGAGTTGACCAACTTGTTTACGTACTAAATTACATTTGAGATTTTGACGTTTAAGTTTTCACTTTTGAATTGCTAGACTTGTTTTTGATTGTTTTACCAAAGGTTGGGGATGATGATTGATTTACTGTGAATGATGTTATTTGCAGGTGAAAGCGAGATGAGACAGATAGATTTTTTCAAATATTTGGATGTTTTTGATGTTTTTTGAACTGTTTTGAGGCTGTTTTTGGTATTTTCAAGATTTTACAAATGTTTTTATTTTTTATTTTTCAAATGTTTTTTGTGTTTTTTGAGATTTTTACCAAGACCTAACCTAAAGTCTTATCCTAGGGTCCTCAAGGGCTCATCAACAGATTAGCCTTCCCTACATTATACATGTAGAGACCATGTAGTTCGACTAACACAGACTCGATTATTGATGAGATATGAACAAATGGATTGCCAATTTACTATGATGGACTCCTAGAGGACTAACCTAAGTGTCTTGAGGGATGATCAAAGATCAACCTTGGCTATGTTCAAGGCTCAGAGACTCGTAGTTCAACAAGATGACTTTGTTTTTGACTTTTTGATTGACTTTTTGACCTATTTTGGGATTTTGATATGTTTTGAATGTTTTGGGATTTTTTTATTTTCTAATGTTTTTGGATTTTTTGGATTAATTGATGTTTTTGTATTTTCTAATTTTTAGGGACCTCAAGAACATACACGAATCCAATCTGATTTGAACATGGGCCTAGTGTGAAACAATAGAATACTTTGATAGAGGCAAGACAAACTGACCTTGAGAATGGGTTGAGTAGTACTAGGAGGGATCATGACACGAACACAAGACCAGGTTATGATGCAGACACGGATGGGTGATGGATGATGATATGGAATGCGATGGATGATGGAAGCTTAATGGATGGATGATGCAGAGTGAGTTGTGAAGATCTTGGTGGGTGGAAAGTGCTTAATTACACAAGGCACCTATTTGCCAGGTTTTCACCAAGGTACTTGTCCATAGCACCATCGAAGTGGTTTTCACTAGAGGACGATTTTTCTCTTTACTATTTTTTATCATCTTTCTGATTTTTTTATTTTTTTGGATTTTTCGCTTTTTTTTTTGTCACCAAGACGCTTGTTTGCCAGGTTTTCATTAGGGTGACCATTTTTTTAGGACATTTTTCTATTTTTTTGATTTTTTGGTTCTATACCTTGCAATATTTAGACATAAAACTTTTGAGATGGGAGTTGTTGATGGGCTCTTGTAGAGGTTCCCCTTCAGGTGTTGATAACTAATATGCCCCTGACTTGTAGCTTGATGTGATAACAAATAGTACCAACCAGTTGGGTTCAAATTTTCCTTTGTCATTTGGGTTTGGGAAGTTCTTCTAATTCTCCTTCAATACCAATTCTCTGACCTAGAAAGTTTTACTTCTAATCTTCTTGTTATAGCTTCTCTTGAGCTAATTCTGATAGACTTCCAAATGATTTAAACAGTCTATACACCACTCGTCTATTAGCTCTAATTAATTCAGCCTTGACACTCGGTATTCTTCATCCGTGATGAGGTTTTGCAGTGATATTCTCAGTGACGAGAGCTTGATCTCGATGGGCAATATGGCTTCTGATCCATAGACTAGGGAGAATGGAGTGGCACTTGTGGGTGTGCAGACATTTGTTTGATAGGCCCAAGGGTTGGATTTAGCTCTAGATGCTAGTCATGACCTACGTCATTGACTATCTTTTTGAGTATTTTTAGAATGGTTTTATTGGTAGCTTATGCTTGGCCATTGCCTTAGGGATAATACGAAGTGGAAAAGCTATGTTGGATTTTGAATTTGTTGCATAGGTCATGAACCTCCTGATTCTTGAAAGGTGTCCCATTATCTGAGATAATAGCTTGGGGAACACCGTATTGCCATATTAAGTAGTTTAGGATGAACATTGATATCTCCTTTCTAGTGATGTATGTCATGGGGATGACTTCCACCTACTTGGTAAAGTACTCAATGGCGGTTATGATGAACTTGTGGCCATTAAATGAGGTGTGAGTGATTTTTCCAATGAGATCGAGTCTCCACTATGAAAAGGGCCATGGTGTGATAATACGATGAAGTTCTTGAGCTGGAGCATGGATGAGGTCCCCATGCTACTAACATTGTAGGCACCTTTTGACGTAGTCATGTGCTTCTCTTTCCATTGTAGGCCAATAATACCCCATCCTTAGAAATTTCTTGGCCAAGGTCATTCCACTTGAGTGTGAACCACAAATACCATTATGCACCTTAGTTAAAGTGGTCAATGCCTCCTTAATGTTTAAACAGCGTAGTAGGGTTCCTTCTATGCTCCTATAGTAAAGGGTGTTTCATAGGATGACAAACTAGGATTCTTTCTTAACAAAGGTTCTTTTTAGGCGTGAGTGTAAATTGATAGGTAAGACCCCTATTCGCAAGTAGGTATAAATTTCATGGTACCAGGGATCACCGAGACCAATAATTTTGCACACAAATTCTGACTCTAGTACCTTAAATGTGGGCATGAGAAGATGCTCTACCAAGAATTCATGATTCAGGACATTGCGGGGGATGTCCATTAGGGATCCAATCATTGCCATGGCATCTATTGCTCTGTTATTGGCTATGGGAATCCACTCAAATGTGATATTAATGAATGATTCTTTGAGTCTCTCTACCAACTTTTTTTATGGAGTTAGCTTATCATCCTTTGTTTGGTACTCATCATTCACTTGATTTATTATCAACTGGGAGTCTCCATATACTTTGAGGATCATGATGTGCCACTGCACTACTATTCTAAGACCTATGGTTAAAGCCTCGTATTTTGCAATGTTGTTAGTGCAGGGAAATTCCAATTTGTAGGATCTAGGTATACAGTCCCCCTGTGGGGTGATGAAGAAAACACTAGCTCCTAATCCATGCTGCATGTAGGAAACATTGAAGTAGAGTTTCCAGTGGTCAACTATGCTGAGATTGAAAATGGATTCATCTGAAAATTATGATATGAGTGGATTCTCTGAATAGATGGGTTCTTTTCCAAACTGATCTGTGATCACCTAGCCTTTGATTGATTTCTATTCCACATATTCAATGTCATATTCATATAGTATCATGACCCATTTAGTCATCCTTCCCGTGACCATTTCTTTTGATAGTAGGTACTTGAGGTGGCCGATTTTGGAGATGAGTTTGATTTTGTGTGCCAACATGTAATTTCTGAATTTTTGTGAAGCAAACACTACTGCTAGACATGCTTTTTCAATGAATGAGTACTTTAACTCATCCCCGACCATTGTGCGGCTAATGTAATATATGGGCCTTTCTATCCCATTTTCATCATGCTAAGCTAGAAGAGCACCAAGGGATGTTGTTGTTGCTGACACATAGAGAATTAGTGGCTTTCTTGGGATTGGTGGCATGAGGACTGGCAGTGTGAGCAGATATTCCTTGATTTTGTTAAAGGCTTCCTCACACTTTTCATCCCATTTGTATGCTACCACCTTGCAGAGTAGGTGATAATAAGGGATATGCTTGTCTTCCAGTTGTGCTATCAATCTACGGATGGACTGAAGCTTGCATTGGAGGCCTCTCAACTATTTTAATGTTTTGGGTGCCTCCATCTCTAAGATTGCTTTCACTTTTTCTGGATCTATTTCAATACCCCTCATTGACACTATGTATCCTGGTAGCTTTCCTGACTGTACACTGAAGACACACTTCTTTGGATTTAAACAGACCTTCTATTCCTCCAGCTTGTCAAAAATAGCACTCAAGGTTGCTATGTGATCTCTCCTCTTTTTAGATTTTTGTAGTATGTCATCAATGTAATCTTTGACAGTCGTTTGGATCATGTCATGGAAGATTAGCATCATGGCTCTTTGGTAGGTGGCCCCATCATTCTTTATGTCGAATGGCATCATAATCCAACAGTAGGTCCCCCATGGACAAGTGAAGGTTGGTTTGTGCTGGTCTTCTTTGGAAATCATTATTTGGTTGTACGCAGAGAAACCATCCATCAAAGAAAGCATTTCATGTCTTGTTGTCATGTCTACAATCATGTCAATGTTAGGCAATGGGAAATCATCTTTTAGACATGCTTTGTTTAGGTCTCTAAAATCCATGCAGATTCAAATGCTCCCATCTAGTTTTGAAACAGGGAACAAATTGGATACCCACTTGGGGTAGTCAATTGGTCGTATGAATCCTGTGTCAAGTAGCTTTTCAAATTCCATTTTGACTAGTAGGGTGATCTGAGGATGCATTTTTCTCATTTTTTGTTGCATAGGCTTTGCTTCAGGATACACTGCTAGATGATGGACCACAATCTTTGTAGACACCTAAAAATGACCTAGGCCTGCAAGGTTCATTTTTACCACTTTCGTCCTAACATAATTGTGACATTTAATTATGTCCTTGGTCCACATTCGACTATTGATTAAATAATTCATAATTATTTAATTAATTCATGTCCTTTCATTCTTCATGATTATTAAATGAATAAATTTTATTTATTTATTCAATACGTCATTAATTGTCTAAGTCTTCCTTCAATTAAATAAATTTCTTAATTTATTTAATCACCCTTCTTCAGTCATCTCTTCCTGATTATTAAATAAATAAGTTTTATTTATTTATTTAATATGTCACTAACTATCATAATTAAATGAATTAAGTAATTTATTTAATTATTACTCTTATTTGCTAAATTAAATAATTAAATTTAATTATTCAATTGCCAAATTTGATATTCCTCTCGTTTTAAATAAATTAAATAATTTAAAATGTCATCTCATTCTTAACTGTCAGCTCATTTTGGTAAATAATCTAAAAATTGATTATTTATTATTCTATAAAATTCACATTTGGAATTAATTTAATTCCAAATTGGTAACTTTCCTCCAGAAATTAACTGATCAGGCAGGTTCTTGATCTTTCTGAAACTGATCTTCAGTCTGTTCTTTATCTTCTTAATTTTTGAAAATCTTTATTTTTGAATTAATTTCCTCATTTATTCTCCACCGTCGATTCGATCTTCTTAGATGAAATCTTGATCGCTCGATTAATGATTTTCCCCTAACCCTAATTAGGGATTATGAGATTTAATCTGGGCCTCTCATTTTAGGTCTTGGTCAGAAGTCAATCTCACCCGTCGATCAAAATGGCATTTTCTATAAAATGCCATTTTCCTCACTTTTCGATTACATGTAGACATATTACATAGATGCATCACATATTTACGCACTTGCACACTTAGACCTTTCATAGCAATTATTGTCTTTATTTGATCAAGTCTTAGCATGTTTAGGCATTATCTAGCATGGTCATAGGCATAGACATTAGATTTTCTCAAATCCTTCAAAGCTTGGTGTAGGACATAGACATTTATTTGCAGATTGCTCGCACGAAGAATCTGAGGTTAAAACATCAACCAGCAAGAAAGAAGGTGTTACAAAATTGAATCATGGAAGCCTCAACGGTTTAGAGGTATAATCGTTCTTTATCTTAACTTCCATTGTGTTTTGTAATTACTTTGGGTTTTATTGTCATTCATTGATTTACTGCTAACCTATAATCAAACCTAAAAAATTACCCTCAGTTGCAATCTCTAGATTGAGCCCGGGCATGTCCACATAGCTCCATGCAAAATTAACTTGTCTTTCTCTCAAGAAGGTTGCTAGGAGCTCTTGTTCCTCTAATAGTAATGACTCTACATAAATTGTGATGTGCGGTGTCTTCTCTATTCCTAGGTTGACTGGATTACATTTTTCGGCTAGAACCGTTGATTTTTCTTAATGTAAAGCTCTCAAAGGAAGATTGAATCCCCCATCCTTGGACACCTCAGAGAGGTTTTCACCATTGGATGTGTCCTTTCTTTTTACTATTTTTGGGTCAGAGAGTGCCATAGTGTGGTTTTAACTCAAGGACCTAGTGATTATTCTCAGTTTTTTACTTTTGCAACTGAGGGATTCAATCATTTCTCCATAATATGCATGTGTATCCAGCTCAATGATGAATCCCGCTTTATGATCCCCATATGGAATATATCCCATAGTCCCATGAATTATGAGACTGCCTCATCATTTTTTAATGTGTCAAGAATTGGTTGTCCTCATTGGTTATAATTGATGAGTTGTGGGTAGACTAGATGGATTTCATGGTTTTGATGGTAAGTGAACTCAAATGACATAGTACTAATCATGAGAAGGGTGGTGTCCTCGAAGAGCATGGGTAGGTTGGTTATGGGATCTTCACCATCACTACTACTATAGACGTCAGTTATGTCAAATGTGAAGTTCTCTATGACCCGACCTATAGATACGAGTAAACAATGTTCAGTTTTTTATCGTTGAGGAGTTTTGATCTTCCTAATTGGGGATTTCAGCCACATATGGTTAAACTCAGAGGGGTACATCCAAGGCCAATATTTCTCATTTGCATCTCTGGAATGATGGGTATTAGAAGCCCATTATCATTTTACCCCAGTTTCTGGTTTTTGTCATAGCCCATTGCAAGCATCATTTGCAAAACTTTGCTTCTATCATCCAATGGTAGATCGATTGCCAGTCTATTGTCTTGGTATAGGAGATGGGATATGTCCTCTATTACTTCTCGATCAAGATCTCCCCAACTTTTGAAGTTGGGATATCCTTTAGTGGGTGTTTGGGATGTGGAGGCTTCATTTAATTGTGGTCATCCTCATGATCTAGGGGATTGTGGCTACTCTCCTACCACAAAAGCAATTTTTGGAATTGTATAATTTTCGCAACCATTGTCTTGGATGATGACTTTGATATCAGATATGGTGGGGATGGTGGGAGTGGCGGGTGTCTTTGTTGCATAAGTGGAAGCAAGAGTGGCTTGATCAATGTATGGTGTTGAAGGGCCTTCATCATTTGTAGGCACTTGAGGTATTTTATAGTATTTTACCTCTAGGTTCTTGTAGTAGGAGAATGGTTTAGGATCTCCATGGATGGTGACCTCTTGTCCTTCATATGTGAATTTGACACATTGATGAAAGGTTGATACAACTTCTTGCATTGCATGGATCCATGGATGTCCTAGGAGAATGTTATAAGGCAAGTCGAGGTCCAAGACCTAACAGGTGGTTTCCATGATAGTTGGCCCTACTTGAATAGGGATTTGGATTGGGCCTTGGGACACTCTTTATTGATAATCATATGCTCTAATTATAATGCCCTTTCCTTTGTCAATGGAATCCTCTGAGATTTTCAAGTTCTTAATGAGCTTGAGGGAACAAATGTTCAAACCTGCACCTCCATCCACCAAGACTCGCTTGAATTTATTTTTATGCACTAGGGCCTCTAAAAGGTGTTCACGGTTGTGAGATGGTTGAGAAGGAAAATCTTGATTAGAGAATGTAAGGATATTTAGAGTAATGATGTTTCTGACCATAGCTTGGAATTGTTTTACATTGAGGTCTATGGGTACAATGGATGAATCCAATGCTTCCTCAAGGATCTTTCAGTAGGCGGATGAGATTTTTAACAACTCCATGATGGATATTTGTGTTGGGGTTCTTTTTAGCTAATCAAGAACACTGTATCCATTGGGAACATATCTTGGGTTGGGCGTGGGTGCTCTATTTGGTTGAGATGAACCTGCAATGGTAATTTTTCTGCCTCTAGTGGTGACTCCATAATCAACATGGGCTCCTTTGATGCTGATGGCAGCACAGTAGTCATCCAAGGATGTGATGACATGGTCGTACACATGATTCACACTCTTAAAGGTCCCTTTTCCCTTATTAGTGTTATTGTTCTCTTTATTTTTATGGTTAGGCATCAGATTCATGTATATTTTGAGGTTCTGATTTTCTGCTCGCTGCTCCACATTTATGATTTTTTGATCAATGAGATCTTGGATTAGGTTTTTCAACCTCATGCAACTGTTAGTGGTGTCCCTTTCATTTTTTGGAAGTCACAGAGTTGATTTTCATTGTAACAGGGTGCTTTGACATTTGGTTCCTAGTAATTCTCATAGGTGGGAGCCTTGATGAGGTTTTCGCTTATTAATTTCTTCATGATGACCTCAAGTGGTTCCCCAAGGGTAGTGTATTTCTACTTGATGGAATTTTTGTTTCACTGGGGTGGTCCCCTTTGATCGTTGACATTGTTAATCACTTGATTGTTTGTCTGTTGTGTTGTTGTAATAGCTTGACGATTGTTCTGATGGTGGTTTTAGGGTTGTTGTTGCAGTGTGGGTGTGTTTTGTCGAGGGGCACTGATGAAAACTTTTGCATCGATAACACCATCATTGGTAATGTTTCGGTTCTTTGTCCATGTGTGAGGTTTTTCATTGTAATTGGTGGATGGAAAATTTCTATGTCGCTTAGGATATGCAAGTGATCCTCCAGGTTGTTTCATAAGGGCTCATTTAATGTTGAGTTCCTTGGAGATCAATTGGTTGTATGTGGTGATGCCTTGCACTTTAAGATGGAATGCCAAGGCTCCGTCGAGGTTGGATATGATAGTGCATACTTGTTGTTCCTCAGGTATGACCCATTTGCTCTGATTGGCCTTAGATTGCCATCATTGTAGGAATGAAGCAAATGATTCATTCTTTGCTTGTTTTAGAGCTGATAGTTCCTCTAGACTGACATCCATATCGATATTGAATGCATAATTTTTGATGAATGTGTCTACTATTTCTTAGAAATTCTTGATGCTCAGAGGAAGGCAAGAGAACCATTCCATGGCATGGCCAGCCAAGCTTCTAGGAAATAGTTGCATTAGATAGGTATCATCATATGCAACCTCCATGCAATGAACCTGGAATTCCCTGATGTGATCTTCAGGGTTTCTGATCCCATAGTATTTGTCAAATTTAGGGATCTCAAATCCTTTTGGGAACAGTTTCATTACAAGGCTCCTCTCGAACAAATAAGGACACAAGTTGTTGGGTGTTTTCATGGTTCACCTTGATTGAAGGTCAAGCACTTGTTGCAAAAGAAACTTGAATTGTGTTGCGACATCATTTTGTAGATCAGGAGGTGGAATGAAAGTGTTTTGAGGTGGTTCAATTGTTGGTGGGATGGGTGGATTGGTTGGTATGTTGATGGATGGTGTTTTCACATTCCATTGCACCAAGTATGCTTGCAGTAGTTGTTGTACCAACAACGCTTGTTGTTGATCCTATTATTGTTATGCTAATAGTACATTTTGTTGAGCTTGTTGTTGGCCTTCTAATTGAGCTACTTCTTGTTGCTCTTGGTATTTATTTAGTGCTTTTTGATATGCCTATTCTTGGGTTGCTTCTTGTTTTGCAAGATATTGTGCTTGTGCTTGTGCTTGCACTTGCGCTTGTGCTTGAGCTTGTTGCGCTTAGTATTGGGCTTGTGCCTGAGCTTGAGCTTGTGCTTGGGCTTGGGCTTGGGCTTGAGCCTGAGCTTGTGCAACTTTTTTTTGTTGTTACAATAAGGCTTGGGCTTGTGCAGCCTACTATGCTTGTTGCACTTGTAGCACTTGTTATGCAGCTTGAGCAGCTTGGGCCGCTTGGGCAGATTTCTGAGTGGCTAGTTGTGCAGCCTGTCAATTTTGTATTTGTTGGAGTGCCTTCTGATAAGCAACCAATTGAGAAACTTGATACTGTATTGGCTTTATGTGTTTGAGTTTGGTGGTGGTGGTGGTGGTGGAGATGGATTTGGAATGGTGCTTGTAATGGTAATGAGAGGCACCATTGTATTGATGAGTGGGTTTTGAGTGGTGGATGGTGCGATCAATATGTTTGGTCCTTGTGAGACAATTTTTTGAGATGTTTGGGGTATGGTTGATGATGTTATGGTGGTGGTTTGCATTATTGGGATGGTTTCCATCTATTGTTGTGATGTCAATGACAAGATTTGGGGATTTGGTATGGTGCTTTGATTGATGATTGGTGGGTTGATTTGATTTTGTTGATTGATGTTTGGTAAAGGGGGAATTCCTAAACCGAGAGGTGGTGTGGATAATGGTGGAAGTGTTGGAAATGTGAGTGGCATACTCCCTTGGGGGAGTGAAGATGTAGTGTCAAAGATGCCTCGTGGTCTCAATATGTCTCCTTCTCCTTGTGAGATTATGGGGAGAGGGGTTTGGGGTGTTGCACGAAAAGATGATGATGGATCATTTGGATCATGAAAGGTGAGTGGGATATATGTATGCAATGGATTTTGAGGTACAAATTGTCCCAAGATGGTGTTTGCGTCCAAATCCTGATTGTTCACAAGGGGGTGTGTTTGTAATGCATTGAGAAATGTACTTCCCTTGTTAACAATGGGTTGTGTTGGAGCAATAGATTGTCTAATTTGGGGGATGTTTTGAGTGATGCTTTGGAATGGAGGTGAAGATGAAATGGGCATGGTGGATGAGATTGAGGGCATGACCCCAAAATATGGTTCCACAATAGTGCTCACATCAAAATCAGAAGGGAGTTTAGCCACTTTCTTTGCTAATTTGAGCATGTATATTGAAGGATTGAGTCTCATCATGATGTTGATAATTTTATGATTCTCCATATTTTGAACCATTTTAGTGATTTCCTCATGTGACATTCCAAAGGGATTATTGGTGAGATCCTCCACTTAACCTTCCTCTTGTTGATTTTGTGGTGATGAAGGAAATTTAGTTAGAGGGTTACTCGATCTGATAAGATTTATTTCAGAATTTTTTTGGCTTAAGTCACTTGAAGTGTATGTTTCTTTTTTTGGCTTCCATGTTCCTCTTGTGTTGAGATCTATTTTTCACCATAAAATAGGGATCAATTTTCAAGAATGTGGGAGATGAGTCTCTAATTCTTTGGATTGATCTAACCTTAAGTACAAAAGAGAAAATTTAGGATGATCTAAGGACCAAAGGTGAAATGGTGAAGATGTGTAAAAGATGGATGATGTGGATGATTGAATTTTTAGAAGATCTTGAGGGGATGCTAGACTTTTAGGACTTTTTGGATTCTTGGATTTGGATTTTGATTTTATTTTTTAGATTGACCTTGATTTTATTTTGCTTTGGTTTTGGATAATGAATAAATATATTCCAATATGTTGGATGTTACCTATGGAATAAATTTTCTCAAAGGATGATAATTTGACTAACTGTGGGGAGAAGGATGTATCTATGTTCACCTATCAAACAAGATGGTAATTCAACCAAGTATATGAATAAGGATGCATCTACATATACCTAGCTAAACAAGATGATTTGATGAAAATTTTGACTAAGCATATGAGGAAGGATGCATCTATACATACCTAGCCAAAATGGTTTGATGTTTTTGATTCAAGGATTTGAATTTTGTTTCAAGGATTTTGATGATTTTGATTTGCCAGAAAACCTAGCATGAAGGATGATTTCAAGATTTTGAAAAGTTGATGGTGAAATTATCTTGGTTTGATGTTCAAAGATGGATGAAGATTTGATTTTGATCCTATGTTTACCTAAAAAGACACTTGCTTACTAGACCTCGGTTTTGAATAACATGCTTTTCTATAGATTAGGTGTTCAAATTCTCCAAAAAGATTTGGATTTTGACAATAATAAAATGAGTATGATTCGGGATTGTTTCTTGAAGCTTTTCTGTAAAAGTTAAAATAATTCTTCAGTCTGAATTCCTATAGCGTTGAGAGATGCTTTTGGTGATCTTTGGACGAAGAGCTTTTACCTTTGGTTTCTTGATCTTGATCTTGCGTGAAATCATTGGAGACACATGTATGGGATTCAATTTTTTTTAATCTTTGCTTAATGACTTTGTTTTACCACAAACACTTCTTGATTAACTTTTCAAACTAGATGTCCAATGCCTCAATTTCTTCTCATTCCACAAAGTATATTATGTGGAAATTTGATGAAATCAAGGCAAGGGTTACCTATTGTTAACTTTAGTAAGCAAATTGAGATATAAATCCAAGTGTTTAGAAACCTCTTAGGATAAAATCCCAAGGGCAAGCAATAACACATGAATTTGGTTAATTGTATTTGCTTCCTAAAGGGTTTGAAGTTTTTATGACAATGTTAAATGTTTATTTTCTAGATGTTTTCAAACAAGAAAAGTGTTTTGTAACCAAGAACAAGCACAATCCTATGGATATGGAAGACTATATTTGTTGAGTCCCCACTTGGACAAGTCCAGCTACACTTATTTTTAGTGAATGGTTAGATGCTTGACCCCACTGGCTCCCCTACACGACACTCACTTATACAGGGCAGCCAAGCATTAGCACCCATGAAACTCCCATGGAATACTTTCCATTTCTACTAAAAATTGTAAAAGTGTGGGGCCGCTTCAGAACAACCATTCTTGCACCAACAAATAGATAGGGATTTTTTCCTTTCTACAACAAGAGTTTTAATTTGGACTTTCCATTTGTAGGAGTTGATCCATCAAGGCAAGAGACCATTACTGCCCTTCTCATTGAAACCAACTAGGTGATATTGGACTTTGTTCTAGTACCCACTTTTATATCCTGGCTAGAAATACTCTTGGCTTTAGAGTGTTACCAGTTGAGTCATTCCCTTAGGTGAGTACTTTTCCCCCAAGGTAGGCCCCCTAAGATAAACAAAAGCAATCAAACATATTTGTAGTTCGATCAACCTCCTTTTAGAAACAAAGAGAGAACACACACATGTTCCACTTACAATCACAATATATTTTGTTCAATTTTACTCCCCAAAATGAAGTGTAGAGGCAATCACTTTATCCCGATCTAAGACCACTAGAAATCCTTTTGATTCTCAATATTTTTGTGAGGCAAGAGAGAAGTGCATATATGTCTTTTCAATGGTGTTAGTTTGAGTAAGAAATCACAAAAAAAGTAGCACATGTTTGTTTTAAGACCCACAAAGCAATAATGACTTCTTTTTAAGCACTAAACGAAATGTGAAAATTTGCCTTCTTTGATTGTTAATCCTTAAACCAAATCTAGTGAGTTTTTGTCCTAAAGGTCATTTTAAGCCCTTTTGTAGCAAGAATTGAAATGTTTTTTTTATAGCCCAAAATAAATATAGTAGGTCCTAAGCATGAAAGATAACAAGATTTGTTAAGAGGAATGGTGAGTTCTCTAAGAGTGTTAAACAAACACTAAAGTGTTCAAAAAAACTTGGTATCATGAAAGAATGATGCCATTATGCTTCTTTTCCTCTTCACCTTTGATCAAGCCAACCTAAAAGAAAACTAGTCAAATCTATAAAAACAGAGGTCAGGAGATCAGAGAACAATTAAAATGATCAGAATTGAAAAAAAGCATGTGTCATAAAACTAACTTTCACTTTTTACTTCCCTTCAGTAGTGGAACCTATCAAGGCGGTGCAGTTTAAAATCTCCAGCGATGCTATATAGTGACGCTTACCAATCAGCATCACTCTATAGTGGGGACAGAGAGCATGAAGGCGTCGCTATTTTGGATAGTGACAGAGTTTGCAATTTATAAAGATTCCAACATGTAAACAAGACTTAGCAATGCCATTTGAGATTTCAAATTCTTGGCGGGAAATAGAGAGCGTCAGAGTTTGGAATTTGTAGTGGTGCTATATAGCAATGTTGAATTCCCAGTGGTTCTCTATCACGACACTAGTCTACTAGCGGTAGAATTCCCTGTAGAGACACAAAAAAACCAAAAAGCATGGAATTTGGTAAAAAAACGTGATTAGAACTTCTAGTTTTCCCTCCTTCTAGTACCAAATGTATGAACTAGTATCCTAGCTACCTACAAGAGGCAACAAACAAACACATAATTAGATTCAAATGCAGCTTAAGATCTAAGTTCCCCATAAAATCCATTTAACTATGCTCAAAATAGGAATAAAACAAGAACACAATGAAAGAAGATAAAAACAAACTAAGTCCTATTAAGAACATGCAAACTCTTGATCTCATGGGGGAGTTGGTGCCAATTTCATGGGGAAATTGACCCTTTCCCAACTTCTATGCAAACTTTGATGATTTGATGATGTGATCCACTTTATAAATATTGAAGTGTGCTCCAAGATAAAAATCTGCATAACCTAACTAAAACTTTAATGAAATGGATGAGAATTATTATGCTTGAGTGTTGATTTTAGTATAGTAACTTTTCTCAAATTGTAGACGCTAAAATGAGGAATGAAGCCTCTTATTTATATAATGACAAGTTGGAGAAATGCCCAAAATGAAGCAATGTCGGACTAACATTCAACCAATGGCAAGGTGCCACTTGTCAAGTGATGCATGGATGAAGGATGTGCACATTTTGATGAATATGCCCATAAATGCAATTAGGTGATATTTGAAATTAGTGAAATGACATGTAAGAGGGAAAAGGAATGTCTTAAATGCCACTTGGCTCAATGAAAAGATGAAATAAATGTCTTGTTGGAAGGATAAAGTCCACTTGGATTTGAGTTCAAATTTGAGAGAATATTCCTCCATTATGCCATGTTGAGAGAAAATAGGGATTTAATAAATGAATTAAATCTATTTTCATGTGCAAGTGGCAAAATCTAGAGGATGGGACATGAATTAGGATTAAATTAATTAAAGGTTAATTAATTTAATGAGAGATTAGATGATGTGACAAATTTGACTTAGATTTATGGGTTTATTTAAATAAAAAATGGGAAGAATGTGATTTTTGCTTAGTTAAATAAATATTTTGTTTTATTTAACTAAAGAAGATGGTTGGTTAGCTTAAATTAAACAACGTTTAATTTATTTAATTTAATAGATCAGCCTTAGAGATTAAAAGGGATTTATTTAATTAAATATGGACATAGGGTTAATTAGATCAGATAGATTGATTTAATTAACAAGAGAGAAAGACTTAATTAGATAAAATGATTTATTTAATTAAGAGAGGAAAATTGATGAATTTAATCAAATAAAGGTATTTAATTAAATGGTTAGACTAAGGAATGATTTAGAATGAAATGGTGTTAATAATTGAGATCAAGTATGTCGGTATATTTTCCATGTCTACAAATAAAAATGTCCAACTAATGTTGAATGGCATGATGAACCCTTAAGGACTGGCCTAGTGTGGCCTCAGAGGCTCATTGATTGATGGCCATGCCTATGTTACATTCGTAGAGACCTTGTAATTCGACTAGTCTTTGACCGGCAAGACTGACTGAAAAATATTTTTTTTTTGAAGATATTTGACATGTATGATAGTGAATGTGATGAACCCTAATAGACTGACCTAGTGTAGCCTTGGGGGCTCATTGATTGATGGTATTTCCTATCTTATACATGCAGAGACCTCATAGTTTGACACAACCAATGACTTTGTCTTATTGACTAAAAATTGAGTCATGATTTTATATGGGCAAACCTAAAATGACTGACCTAATTCCTTAGGGGCACATTGATAAATGGCCTTTCCTATGTCTAGTTGCAAAGGAAACATATTTTGACAATGAAAAATATTGATTGGTGCAACTGACTCTAACTCTCGTTTTGGACTTTTGACATGTTTTGATTTTTTTGTCTCTTTTGAAGTTTTGCGATGTTTTTGGATTTTTTAGTATATTTTGTCATTTTTTTTGGATTTTTTCAATGGTTTTATATCCTTAGAAAAACCATTATAAGAACCAAATGATGTAGCTCAAGTGCCTACCCCCAGTCCGGTAAAAGACCAATGAATTATGAATAAGATGGAATGGAGATAAAAAGTGTGCTTGATGTCAATCATTC
>VDFB02125090.1:0-83879 GCA_007258455.2 Sequoia sempervirens | reverse complement strand
CTCTTTTGTGTAACAAAATCTTGTTCTAGATGCAGATCATCTACGTCTATCCTCAGAGAAAGAATCTCATGGGTAGATGGAGGAGTATGTGCTACGGATATGATCATCTTGCATGGATAAGAGAGTGTTCATTAGATTATTGTAGTATCTTGAAGATACAAATTCTTGATCTTGATTAATTTCGGAGTTGCTTTCGACATGCTTTAGATCAAGTTCCTGACATGGATCAGTTCCAAAGGATGGATTGCTTATAAATGGTTCTTGGATGTCATCATTGTACATGGTAAGTGGTTCAATATCCTCAAATGTCAACTTCAGGGTTCTTTCAGTATCTGTAACCATGCGGTCAAAGGGGATCAACATGTTTTGAAAAGGACCATTGCTAGACTTTAGTGAAAGATTTTGATCTTGCTTTCGAATAACTTCTTGAGATATGTCCTCTAACTCATCAAGTGATGTAGAGACATTTTATTCATGATCATAGGTTGATGGATCGTGCATTATGTCAATAGGATCAAATAATCCCAACACTCCTTGAAATAGATCACTAAAGAGTGGCTCTTGATGTATGGTGAGTTGATCATTGGATTGTGTAGATACATCCTCAATGTGCTCCTCGATGGAGAGGTTTTGATCATTGTTTTCGACAATTGCAGTGGAGAGATTGTGAATGTCTTCGACCATAGAGTCAAGTGATGTTGATATTTCTTGAATTGGCTCATTGTCAATTTTTGTTGGTGGATTTTGATTGTGATTCAAAAGTGACTCTTGACATATGTCGATTTGATCTTCGAATGAGATAAAAACATCTCTGATGTGTTCTTTGATGGATAGATCTTGAACAATGCTTTCATCAATTGTGGTGGGGAGATTGTCAATGCTATCACCAATGGTTGAATGCCCATTGTTATCCCCAATCATTTTTCGTGTTTTTGCTTGTGTTTGTTGGGTAGCTTGAGAGGTTTGTGGAACCACCTGATATTGTTGAAGCATTTTTTGGTAGGCTTGATGTGCTTTTAGTGTGATGCTACGATATTGACTTATTGCACTTGGTTTTGGTGGTAGTGGTGGTGTTTGGAATCGTGTTAGATGCGGTGACAAGTGATTGAGATACACTTGGAGCGATAGTGAGTGTTTGAGATGTGATGGGCATGATAGTGGTGGTTGGAATGATTGAAGGGATAGTGATGGTTGGAATGACCGAGGTGATAGGTCCTTGGGAGACCGTATTTTGATTTGGGATCAATGTTGTTTGATTAGATACCATCCATTGGTGTGATGTCGATGGTATATTCGAAGGATTTGACGTGATGGTTTGATTCACGTTAGGTGGATTGATTTGGATGGAATGATTAGTGCTAGGTAAGGGGGGGAGCCCTAAACCAAGGAATGGTGTTGATATGGGTAATGGTGGTGGAGATGTCTCTTGGTGCAATGACTCAACTATTTTGCTAAGTGTAGTAATTTGATCTAGCCAAATTTGTTCTTGATTTTGATTTTGACTCCCTTGATATAGTTGATTTGGCTTGTGTTCAAGTAGTTTTGGCATGCATGCTTGTCATTTTTGAATGGGATCATGGACGAATGGATTTTGGATGACGTTCTAATTTGGGATGATGCTTTGATTTGGTGTGATAGGTTGAAATTGACCATTGTTCATGTTTGTATGATTTGCATATGTGTCCATCCCAAAGTTTGCGGATTCATGTTTCAAAAACTTGTACTTGGTACATTCTCCTTTGGTATGTAGGGATTTGGTGGGATGACGTTGTTCATTTGAAGGCTCATGCATTGATTGTTCAGTTGGTGGATTTGTAGGTTTGGACTTAGATCTATCATTGGGAAATGTGTTCCAAACTTTGACTTGGGCATACTCACACTTGTTGTACTATTGACATTTGTTGAAGGCAATGATCCTATGCATGGACTCTGATAATTGATAGGCATTGCAAGGCTTTGAGGATTCAATTGATTTGGATTACCCAAGATGTATGGATCAAGTTTATATTCCATGTTCTTCTTGTGTTTTGACCTTGTTATGAAAAGTGACCTCTAAGGTTCTTAGGACCAATGATGAGATGGAGGATGAAATGTGTAAATGATATGAGTGTTGAACGTTTAGGGACTTTGGATCAATGCTAGACTTAGGGCTTGATTTTGATTGTTTGATTTGGATGATGAACTTGTAAACCCTAAGATGTTAGATGTGATCTTAGGATGAACTTGTTCAAAGGATTGTTGATTCAATTAAATGTATGAAAAAGGATGCATTCCCATACATCTAACTAAACGAGGTGATTTTGATGATGATTTAAGGATGTACCCAAGTCTAGATAATGAGGTTTCCAAAGATATAAAGTTGTTTGTGGGATGGAGATGATAAATGTTTGAGATGGATGAGGTGTTTGATTTGATCCTAAAAGACTTAGAGAGACTTTTTTTACTAGGCCAAGGTATTGAAGAACACACTTTTCTCTAAGAGCAATCAAAAGACCAATATGACCAAAAGATATCAAGCACATGTGTGGGGTCCAATTTGTTATCTTTGCTTAATGAGTTATTTTTCCCACAAACACACTTCTTGATTAGGTTTCAAACTGAATGTCTAATGTCACAACTTCTTTTCATCCCACAAAGTGTTATGTGGAAGTTCCAAGAAATTAGGACAAGGGTTGCCTAATGTTGACCTTTGTAAGAGAAAATTAAGATGTAAACCCAATTACTTAGAAACCTTTAAGGACATAATCCCAAGGGTAAGCAATAGTTCTTGGGCTTTGTCAAAGGTATTTGCTCTAACTAAGGGGTTTGAAATTTTGATGATGATGTTGAATGTTGGTTTTGCAATGTTTTCGATAAACGCACTGTGTTTTTGAACAAAGAACAAGTACAAGCCCTATGGATGTGAAAGACAATATTTGTTGAATCCCCACTTGGACAAGTCTAGCTACGCTTATCTTTAGCGAATGGTTAGATGCTTGACCCCACTGGCTCCCCTCCACGACACTCACTTATACGGGGCAGCAAAGCATCAACACCCATGAAACTCCCATGGCATGTTTTCCATTTCTACTAAAGACCGTAAAAGTGTGGGGCGGCTTCAGAACGATCGTTCTTGCACCAAAAAATAGATCAAGGATTTTGGAAAATTCTAGTACATGGGTTCTAGTAAGGACTTTCCGTTCGTGGAGATTGACCCATATGGCAAGAGTCCCCTTTCGGATCCATCTTGTCGGAGCCAACCACGTGATAATGGCGTTTAACCAATACCCACATTTATATCCCTCACCGAAATACTCTTGGCTTTAGAGCACTGAGTCGCTCCCTTGGGTGAGTAATTTTTCCCTCGGCTGCAGGCCTCTAGGATAAACAAAAGCAAAGCAAAGACACAATTGTGAATTCGAACAATCTTTGATGGCACAAAGAAAGAGAATGTACGAAAAAATGCCCCTACTCACACTCGCACAAGATGTTCAATTTTTAAGCCCAAATCGAAGTGTTTCAAAGAAATAAAATGCTTTTTGAGTGTTTCTCTTGCACCCTAGATCGCATGAAGCGCAAGGGGAGAGGATACGCACTCAAAATGCACCAAAAACAAAATCACACAATTCAAGCACTTGTTCGTTTTATAGCCTTCAAAGCAATTATGTGATTCGTTTTAAGCACCAAATGAAATATGAAGATTGCTTGTCCAATTTTTAACCCAAAATGAAATCTAGTAAGTGTCTAAGCTTGAATTTTAACCTTTTGCGAAGGGAAAAAAAATCAATTTTTTTCTTTTTAGACCCAAACGAAAATTAGTGCCCTAGGAGCGAAAAGGTAACAATTTCATAAATAAGTGTTGAACAAACACTTAAAGCATTAAAAAACACTTTGAGTTTTCAAAAAAAAAAATCCTCCTCCTTTCATTTTCATTTGATTCCAATGTTTGACTTTGACATCAACCTATCATCCAAACATAAAAAAAATAAATCAGATTTTCCTCAAAATCACTTTGATACACCATGTGCAATATTGATTTTTGAAAAATTAAAGTTGTTACTCAAAAAATAAAGTCCTCAAAAATATTGCATAGACACAACATATCCATTAGAAAAAGAAACACATTTTAACTTAAAATAAACAAAGCACAATAATCTCAAGAAAGCCTTATGATCTCAAATGTTGTTCATAGCTTTGCAATAAAGAATGTGTATGTTCAAATTTCAAAGTAACCTTTAACATTAGTCTCCTTTTGATTTCATCCAATGTTTTGATAATGAGAACACATCATTGGAATAAATACCACCTTTAAACTTTGATGCCTAAAAGAAAAAAAAAGGAAAAGGCTCTATATTCCCTAAATGACACGCATTTTAGACAACATAGGTGGTATAGCAATTACTATCTTAGCAACTTGTTCCTCCCTTAAGAGGTTCCTATAATACGTTTCCAATTCATACAACCACCTGCATTGACTTTGTAGGCATTTGTTTCATTCGAGACAAAAAAGTGATGTATTCAGATTTAAAACATTAAACTAAGAATTCTTGACAATTCTAGCGCCACTTTGTATGCATTTTGAACTTGCTCATGAATGATGATTTGATTGGTTTATGAATGTTTGTAGTGCCAAATGTGGTTGCAAGTTCTTTGGTAGACATGTATACAAAAAATGGGGAAATAGAGACTAAGCACGTGGGCTATTAGTTAAAATGTCTCAGAGAAATGTGGTCTCAAGCGAATGCAATTGGAAGATATAGAGCCAATCTTCATCACCTTTCCCTAGCATTCCTCTTGTCATGTGACAGAGTGCATTCCCATAGCTTATGCCAAAGACATCAGATGAGGTACGCTTTCAATTCCTAAATCACCCCTTTCGCATTATATGTAATAACGCATTATATGAACAAGGCACAAATCTTTATTCTTGACCCACGACACCAATGAAGACCATAAATGACGATGTAAATGAAGAAACAATTAAAGCTTCTACTGGACTTGGAGATTGCAATAATTTAATAATTATTTATTCCACAGGCTTATCTTTAAAAACTCCTCCGTTCCTTAGAAAATTTAAGAAAATTAAAAGCGCATTTTTGACAGTTCTTATAATTACCATTCTGCACCATACACGTCCAACGTGTGATGTCTTTGCTGAGTTGTCTCAAAGAAATGTGATCTCACGGAATGCAAACGTTGCAGGGTGAGCACAAAACAGATTTGAAGAAGGCTTAAGACACTTTCAAGCAAATGCAAATCTGTGAAAGCATAGACAAGACACTTGAACTGTTGACTGAATGACTCGAAGAGAATGTGATCCCAGAACTGCAAGATATACACGAAGAATGGGTTCGTTGTCAAAGAAATTTGAAACTTTTAAGAAAATGCCATTGGTAGATGTAAAACCAGACTCCCCAACCTTCACTAGCATCCTCTGTACCTGCTGCTAGTATGGGAGCTCTGAAATAGCGAATGTATTTCTCTAAATTGTATATATATATAATTTTTTTTTTAAAAAAACAACGAAAATGAAGTAGCTTCTCTATTTTAGTTTACACCAGCAGATTATTACAACAACTGACAAGTGATAATCACTACAGGAAGATCAATCATTCTAGCGTAATGCTTAATAGGTAGAAATCTGATGCTTTAAAGAAAACTATCCTTTGCCTAGCACAATCCTTAGGAAAAATGCATGAACAGAGGATTTAAATAGAGAAGGCATAAAAAAGAGGTTTTTATGTTTAAAACAGAGCAAGCAGAACCATGTTCATAGTGTACCCCTTTTTCTAACACAAATAATATTTGTCTTTCTACGAATTAACGATGAACAAAGATTTTGTTGGCTGTCAGAACAATTGAAAGAAATCACAGAATTCCTATCTCATATGATAGAAAACAGAATGAAGCAATGACTTTCATAGACAAGCCAAAATATAAATGAAATGCATTAGTTGCCCTCCTTCTAGCACCAAATGTAAACCCTAAATCTGCATTTTGCTCAAAAAACAAACAAGCATGAGAATTGTTAGTTAAATCAAACAAATCAGATATAGAATCCCTATGAAATAATTGCTCATGTTATCTATGCAAACAAAGTAAGTTATCAACATAAGCTAAGTGAAAGCATGAGAAAAACAAGAGTCAAATTCTATCCCATAGTGGATTGGTGTCACATGTGCTAGTGACCCTTTCCCAATCCTTGATCAAAGCTCAAGATGATGTAAATGTAATGGAAATGATGAGCAATATGAGCTCTCAAATTAAGAGAGTAACCTTGCATAAAAGTTGTGAAGGATTTTCTCAAAGATGAAGCTTCTATTTAAGGATTTTCAAAATTCTAAGTGTTGAAGAGAGACCAATGTGGGACTAAGATTGGACCAATGAAAGAAGGACACTTGTCATCATGTGATAGGCCAATGGATGTGCAAGATTAGGGAAATGTGCCCATGAGAGGGAGAATTTGAATTCAAATTTGAGAGTAAATGCTAACTGGGGGACAAGAAAATGAGCAATAAATGCAATGTTGGAGGGACAAATCAACTTGCCTTTGAATTCAAAGTTGAGGGAATATTCCCCATAAATGCCATGTTGATGGAAAATCTTGGATTTAATAAATCAATAAACTGATTTATATGTGCAAGTGGCTAAATCTAGAGAATGCAAGTGGGTGAGATTAGTATTTAATCAGGGTTAGATTAAATAGATGATGATTATGCTGATTTAATGGTGCTTAGATGATTTTGACTTTTAGGACTTAAATATTTGATTTATTTAAGTCAGAAAATGGTGGAATATGATTTGGGTTTGATTTAAATAAAGTCCTAATCCCGATATGAGCGAGAGTGCTTGATGTGGCATAACTATTAAATTTTATTAGAGGTTTATGTGGCACTCCACATAGACCTTAGAAGATAGTGTGCACATGTATCAACACTTCCCCCTATGTTGTTTTGGTCTTTTAACCCACCATAAAGTTTCAATGATTATTTAAAAAAATATGCAAGTGCTCTTTTTTGGAGAAGGGATGAAATTTTATTCAAAGGAAAGAAAACCAATATAGCAGGGGGGGTCAAATGACTAAAACCATAAAAGATAACTCAATATTTGGGTTCTAGAGAGAAAAAATTATAGAAAAGATGTAGAAAACAAACATGTCACCAAACCCCACTACCACAAAGGGCAACCAACCAGCCCAAACACTCACATCTAATCATTATGATCCTCATGAAGGGTCTAAATCAAAATTTGAATTTATTTTTCTCATCTAATTGGCTCCAATCCAATACATTCCACACCCCCATTCTATTAGTGGCCCATTTAGCTAGAAGATCAACAACTTTGTTCCATTCCCTAGGAGTATGAATAAAGGAAGTAGTGTCAAAGTTTGAAGAAAGCTTAAGGATTTGTTTGGTTGTCACAATCAGTCTCCAAGAATGGTTCTAGAAAATATCTTATTAAGAAAAGGAACCAAAATCATGGAGTCCATTTCACAAACCACCTTCTTCCATCCTAGCTCATAAGCTTTCTCGAAAGCCTTAAGAATATCTTAAGCCTTCATTTGATTATTAGAATGCACCCCAATACAAATGGAAAAAAAAAATGAATAGATCCCCTACTATCATATCCTACTCCACCAATCCTAATGAAATCTAGGTTACTATGAACATAAGCATTGGTATTAATTTTAATGAAGCCCTCAAGAGGACTCCACTTACCCAACTAATTCACCTTCTTGCAAGGCTTCTTCCTATATCTTGAACGATCTTGAAAATAAATGGATGGAGAGAGCTCAAGGAAGGTAGTACTACAAGCATTTGATGAGGAAATAGACTCCCCCAAATCAAACTTAGCTTCAATAGTTTCTTTAAGAATAATATTTACCTTATACAAAATGTAAAGAAACATTTGATAAAGCTCCTGGAATATCCATTGGTTTCTCTCCAGCCAAATCTGACAAATTATAAGGGAAGGGACCAACTCACAAGCTACCACAAGAAAGGAAGAAAAAGCTAGAGGTAGGTCCAAATTCACTAGAATTCATGTAGACCTATGAAGTCTGCATAAAATTTCTCCTCCAAAGCTTCCACCAAAGCCTCCAAATTTCAATCAAGAAAGAACATTGAAAGAAAATATGGGGTATGTGCAGAATCATCATGGAAAAAGAAGGCCCTTAAGTGGCGATGAAATTTAGAAAAATCAGAGTTAGGCAACTTGATGTAAAAATTTGAATAAGTTATATGTGAATGGTGATCCTAGACTTGCACAAACACAAAGAAAAAACAAATTATTAGTCCAATATACAAGGTATAAACATCATTCCCCATAAAATTCATTTGAAATATCAAGAACAAGAAATAACATGAAGAACACAAATAAAAAGCTATCTAATCTTGCTCAAAATAAACAAACTCTCAATCTCATGGAGGAATTGGTGTCATTTTGATGTGGAAAATGGCCCTTTCCCAATTCCTTGTAAGCTGGATTGATGAGAGTTGATCCTTGATGAAAATCTACAATAACCTAGCTATGAAACTATGAAGCTTGATGAGAATGGATGAAAAATGCATGAAAATTTCTTAAAAACTTGAAGATAATGATCTTGCATAAAATTGTGGATGATTTGTGGATGAAATGCCTAAGATTGTGGATCCAAATGAGCATGGTAATCTTACATGGATAGTGGATTCCCAAATACAATAGAGGAGGCATCTATTTATAACAAAGAAGGATGGAGGATTGAAGAATAGGATGAATGTGGGATTAAAGATGAACCAATGGCATTGTGCCACTTATCAAGATGCTAATGGAAGGAGGTTGAGCACATTTTGATCAATGTGCATGCATTTGAAATTTGAATTTGAAGAAGTGACATGTTGGAGGGAGAAGAAAATGGAGTTAATGCCACTTGGACCAAGGCAAAGGACATGTAAGAGGCCTTTAATGCCTTGTTGGATGGACAAGTACTTTGGGGGGAGATTTCAAATTTGATGAATATTCCATCCTTTGATGCCTTTTTGAATGAAAAAGGAAGATTTAATAAATCAAATAGATTGATTTATTGTGCAAGTTGTAAAATCTAGAGGATTTGGGTGATTAGTGTTAGCATTAATCGGGATTTGATTAATTTTGATGAAGATTAGTTGATATGACAATTTGATTTAGATCTTTGGATTAATTTAAATCAAAATGAGAGGAATAATGATTTTAGACTTAATTAAATAAAGTTTGATTTATTTAATTAAAGAGAATGGTGTTAGTTTTAAATCAAATAAAGATAAATTTATTTAATTTAAATGAGATGACTTTAGAGATTAATTAAAATGAATTATTTAATTAAAAGGACTATAGGATTAATTCAATAAAATGATTTATTTAATTAATAGGAGATGATGACTTAATCAGATAAATTTGATTTATTTAATTAAGAGATGAAATGTGATGAATTTAATTCAATGATTAGTAAAGGAGATGATTTAGGCAGAATTGGTGTTAGTAATTAGGATTAGGTGCACGGGATCAATTTGTACATTTTACATGTCTACATTATCTATATTATTTCAAAAATATGTAAGAATAGAATCTATAGCAAATTGAATGTAGTTTCTAAACTACTAGGTTAATTTTTTAAAAAAATCTATTTGATGAAAATTTGAAATTTCAATGCAGCAGTACTTCAATTTTAGGGAAAAAATAAGAAGTAGGTGCCTGTCTGACCACCCTAACCATAATAAAATGATAATATTTTTTTATAAGATTTTAGATATAAGTAGAGGACTCATGTCCAAGTGTGATGCATATTTTTTTATAATTTTTTTCCAAGTAAATAATTAATTATGAATTTCTTACTACAAGTTTTAAAAAATATAAAAACTTGTATGTCTAACCACCTTAACTTGGTCAAAACTTCATGAATTTTTATTTATTTATAATCATATAGTATGCAAAGCATAGAATGTGATGCATGCAACTTCAGATTCAAAAAATGTGATACCGTTTGAAAGCTATAGATGTTTTTCAATCAACCTATCAATTAGGGCTTTAGTCATAATTCAAATAATAATTATTTATTAAATTCAAAGCAAATCATAATTTATATTGGTGGAAAGCAAAGAATCTCCTTTAAAAACCCTTTTCGTTTCATCAATTTTGGGTAAAAAAAAGTCATCAGCCACACCCTACACATACCTAACATATCGCCAAATTTTGGCCCATCATGATCCTGCACATACCCTATGATTATGAATTTTTTCACTACAACCACATAGGACACAAAACGAAGGGCCATAAAAACCTCTTTTTCTAATATTCTCCTAGGCAAGGCATTTATTCTGACCTAGTCTAGCCACATGAACATGTTGCACTTAGGCCACCTAAATTTATTTCATAGAAGTTCTCACCAAGGATGCACTCTTAGGTTCCCTTTTTGAAACTCGAAAGAAGCATTGCCCTAAGCCACCAAATAATTTGTTGCAAGTATGTTGCAAGTGTTGTCATTGATGTCAACAATATCAACAATATGGAGATTGTTGGCAATTGTTGATGTTGCCATTAGTGTTGTTATTGATGTTAACCCTAGTATGGATATGATGAAAAGTTATTGTTTAGGTATTGCAAATGTTATGGATGTGTTAAGGATATGTTTATGGTATTGTTGATGTAGTAGATTCACTTTTTTTCCAAGTGCTTTTGATAAAATTAATATTAATATTGTTGATGTTTATGGTATGTTGTTTTCTGCATTTCTTCATGCTTGAAGATATTCTTGTGCAGTTTGGATGTCATGACCAAAGGTGTTCAGAGGTTCTATATCCAAAGTTTTAGGTTTTGGATCATACGACAGTGGAAGATGTGTATGACAGTGTGTTTGACTGTGAAAGAGGTTGGCTAGGAGAAATGGGATTTCTCTACATTTCTCTATGTTGAAATTTCTTGTCTTAAAAATTTGGGAACATGCTAATATTGTTTCTACCTACCTTCCCTTGAAGTTTTATTTTTTTCAAGTGTTCTGCGAGGTTGGTTAGGGAGTTGAATATCTAAGGTAGTGTGTCTGGTTGCACAAAATAAAAGTGTTCTTCAATTTCAAGTTGTTGTGTAAGTGGTGTTGAATATTTTTATGGTCTCGAACATTCTAGGATGTTGTGGAGTGTTGCTATGTGGTCCACGTGGTGTTTCCAAACCTAGAGAGGTGTGTATGTTATTCCAGCACTTGTTAGTGTTAGTACAGGTTTGGCCAACCTGGAATGCTATAACTAATTGTGTAGGTTTCCTGTTGTTTGTGGAAGCATGGTGAAGCATGTTGGCATAGATTTAGGTCATATTTAACCCTTGGAGTGGTCTTCCTTCACTTATTTCCACTACAAAAGTGTTTCGTGCCAACCTATTTGTTGGTTGCACATTTGAGGTGCATACATTTCATTATGGTTAGCCTAATGAAGTTGTTTTAGGTCATGGAGAATATATATACAAGGACAATTGTTGGAGAATTGTGTGATGCAAAAATATGTGAATGTGATCAACTTTTGAGAATTGAGTGCAAGCTTAAATGCCTATGACTACCAAATGCAGTGAACAAAAGGTGTCTATATTTTAGTGTGCCTGAAGTTGCTAGAGGAAGTGAGCAAAAGGTTGTGGATGGTGCAGAGTTGTTGTGGTGGATTTTTCCTATTTCTTTAAGGTAGTGAACCTCCTTGTAATAGCCTTCTTCTATTCTTCTTTCTTTTGGATAGTGATTCCTTTGTCAGATAGCCTAAATATTCTCTTTTTGGGTAGTGATCCCTTGTGGTAGTGAGCCCATTATATTGGATGTTGTTATTCATATATGTATGTGAGTTAATCATCACCATGGATTTTCCCTAATTAGGGTTTTCCATGTAAATTAGGTGTTCTCTTGTGTATGGTGTTGTTGTGTTGATGTTTCATATGTTTACTTCCTCCCAATAATTAATAAAGACCTAAAAGCTAATAAGGGTTTAAGGATTAATGAGGGTTTGATGACTTTAATGTACAATTGATTCATACCCCTCTTAGTTCCCCTACATTTCTAACAATTGGTATTAGATTTGTGGTTCCTTGAAAGAAGCTTAACCGATTGAGGTAGATCCAAATGGTGCACAATAATGGAGTCAAAGTACCTATGTTTGATGGAACAAACTAGGATTTCTGGAAAGATAGAATGGAAGCCTTTCGTATTTCATTAGGGTTCAATGTCTAGAAATTAGTGGAGAATGGATATACTATGCCTACTACTACTTTGACAAGTGATGATGAGATTAGAGACTATGAAAATAATGGAAAGCGGGGAATGCTATCCTAAGTGGACTTTCTAATTCAAAGCCTGTAAAGGTGATAAGTATCAAAACTACCAAAGAGGTGTGACACCCCTCTGATTTGTTATATTTTCTTTGATAGCCCAGATACTTTGTTAGACCTTATTTTATGTTAATGTTATTCTATCACTAACAGTGGAGCGATGATAGACTATATGGATGTGATGATACATTATATGCATGGTGATTATATGTTTAATATGCTTTATGTTTGCATAGATGCTTAGTTGTGATGACATTGCTAGATATGCTTATTGTAGTTTAATTGATATATTATCTCATCAGTTGATGTGACATTGTATTGGTCAAGAGAACGGTATTGCATCACTCGCTTGCGAGTGCCCTGTGATTTCTGCAATTCTCTCTTCACAGTGTGTATGAATTATTATGATCTGGATACATGTACGACATTTTCTTTGATTGTAGGTTTGCAGGTACAAGACAACGACTTCACCTGGTTTCACGGGTATGAGCGTGTCCACTACTCAACAATAATGTTGATTGGGATATAATAACTGGTTAACCTTGTCAAACCTTTACCCTAGCACAGTGTGTCGTCAGTCCGTGTGTTGGTCATGTTCCTTATCCATGTTGGTCTTGGTATTTTATTTATTGTGCAAGTTTAAATTGTAAGGATTAAATTATATGTTGTGATTAAGTATTTAATTAATATGGAGATTTTATTATAAATTAATTAATTTAATTTAGGTTATTATAAAGTAATTTTAATTATTAGATTAAATGTGGATTTAATTAAATAAGTGATTTAAATGTGATTTGGATTAAATATTTTTTTTTTAATTTTAAATGCATATTTTGGGAAAAGATATCATAAATATCTTGGTTTGTTAAAGAAAAGATATGTGTTGTGTGAATTGGAAGTTAGAAGGGTTTGTTTTCTAATTGTCTTAAAATTGATTTACGGAGAGATTGATTGAAATTTGTGAGAAAAGAGGAAGTTGTTTTCACAGGAAAAAAAAAAGACAGAGGTTTTTGGAAATGGAAGAATTGTTTTGTGGTTTGAAGAAATTGTAAATCTTAGAAGCTCTCTGATAATTATAGGAATCTAGTTTGTTATATTATTGGTTACAGTGGATTTTTTATGTTCTCTAGGAAGTGGCAATTCTTCTGGAGGAAGCTTTGGCAACTCTATTGAAGATTAAAGGGAAGCTCAACATCAATCTTCAAATCATCCGATCTTCTGGCACAGGTTCTTTATTGTTTTGTTAATTTTAATTTGAAAGATATAAGTTAAATTATTATTGTAATGCAAATTGGAAAATATTAGAAGAGGATTTCATTATATGTAGAAGCTTTTGTTTTTAAAAGATTGTCAAGAATATTTACAGCCTCTATAGAATATATTGTAGATCCTCTGTTAAAATTGTTTTTTTTTGGAAATAGATTTATACAGAAGAAAATTATAGTTAAATTGTTGAACCTCTATTAAATTTAAATCAAACTTAGAAAACCTCTTCTTGTGGAAATAGATTTTTTTTCCTCTATAGAAAATAATTGATGAGTTAGAAAACCTCTATAAAATATTTCTACATTTTTCCTATAGAAAACTTCTTCTGTGAAAATTAATTGCCCATCTTGATTAATTGCTTGGATAAATTTATATATAAATATATATTTATATAGATACATATATATTGAAATATATATGTACGTATACATATATATTATATAAAAATATTTTATTTTATATGAGGACTATATTTTTCCTATAGGAAATTTTTATTTTGGAAAATAAATTGAGAAATTGCCATACGGAAAATTTATAGTAGAGAAGAAAAAAATTAATAAATATTAATTGTGTTTGGCCAGGGGATGAAACCCCCATCCGCGCATAGGGGTGCGCTGCTGTGAGCAGTGCTCCCCACATATGTGTGGGGGAAGTGCTTCCCACAGACAACCCTACCTCCCTGTGGAGGTCGACGCAGCCAGGGCTGCATCCCTACATCTGCTTTGATTGAGTTCATTTATTTTGTTTAATTTTTGTTTTATTAGTATATGTATATATATGATATATATATATATAGTATATATATATATATTATATATATAATATATGTAATATGATTTAAATTGATATATATTTTAGTTTGTATTTCTTTAAATGGATACATTTAAAAAAAAACATGAGGAAATTGTTTTTGAGTAAATGGATTTTATTTTAGATAAATGAGTTTCTTTTATGGTATAGTTGATTTTATAATTAAATAATATATATTTATATGTATATATATGTAATTATATTTAAATTATGTATATACATATTAAATATATTTGTTTAATGTTTGATTATTACAATAGATATATGCAAGCACGATTAGTTAATTAGAAATGATTAATTATTTAATTGAGGAAATTGAGTTAATTATTATGAGTAGTTGTGAACTGAAAGTTGAACATTTAGTTTAATTCGTTGTTGATTTATAAGTTGGAATTATATTTAAATGATGTATTTTAAATTTGCGATATTGAACTATTGGATTTAGGAAATCCGAATGGTAGTACTTTTAATTGCATGAGTTGGTGCTTTATTTACAAGTGTTACAGTAATTGTGTATTGGGGGGGAATATTTGTTGTAAAGAAAATATAAGTCTTCTAGATTGTAATTGTGAAAGGGTTGTCATTTCTGTTATTCTCCTTGAGATTTCCTTGGGTAGTGCATGTAGTTGGATTCAGTATTGGACATCCGTAGGGATGTGTTATCTCTTGTGTTATGTTATTATAAGTTTGTGCACTGTCTACCCTTGGGTGTAGAATGATTTATTGTGTTGTCAATAAGGGAGTGGCTTTCAACGGGGGTCGGGACACAAAGTGGTCCCAGGACAACTCATGTGGAAGTCAGTGTAATTAGTGGAAATTAAATAACCTACATTAGGGGAATGGGTAGTTAACATATTTAACTTCATAATTAGCCTCGCTCATTGGCTCAAGGGCTTGTGTTAGACTTGAGATGAGTTGGGAAGGCCTGGAATGGCAAGATTGTTATCTTGTCTTCTTGAAAGATAATCAATTCCGCACTGGTGTGCATGTGGGACCGGAGTTCATAAGAGGTTACCAAGATAACCCAAGATGGGGGCCAGGACCTAGGAAGATCTCCTTAGGATAAACAATGCAACCTTTGTGATGACACTCCTATGACAACAGTCGATTGTATTGTACAGTGGTTGTACTTGATTTGGTGATTCTGGAAGTAATGTAACCCTATGTTTTTTATTTACTAGTACTGTGTGGTTTTGTACCTTGCCTATGTCTAGAGGTAGTAGGTTAGTCTTGGTTACCTGTTACTATTTCCTAGCATGGGGGTTGGTCCTATGGGTACCACATGGTTGGGTGGCATGCACCTTACACTGTTGGGTTTTCTCTTCATGTTTGTGATGGCGAGATCTTCTAGTTTGAGGAGCTCATGTGTTTCTATGGATTTGTACTTCTCTTATATTCATTGTAATAGTGGACACTATATATTGTATTCCTTATTTGTAATCAAGGACTCGGATTCCTTGTGTTGTAATTGTAACATTATGTATGATCTATTCATCATTGGATTAAATGGTATAAATGGTTTATATGGTGTTGTATCTATGGAAATATGTTCATTACTTTTCTTTGTGTTAGATTTATTATGAAATGGTGAATGCTTTGTTGTATGTTGTTAGAATAATTTTGTAAGTTTTGAAATCCACATGTAGACACGTTGTGTGGCCTAGAGGATGTATGTGTTAGATTAGTTTAATTCACTCCTCATTGTTACTCTTTTTAAGAAAAAAAAATAGTTGTGCTTCCGCAGTGTTGCATCGTCCTCTAGGTTGCGAGACAGGGTTTTACAAGAGTTCTGTAAAAAATTGTAGAGCATTTATGAAGGAGATGATAAAGTAAAGCAAGCAAAGATGCAAAATTTCCAAGCCAAATTTGAAAACCCGAGGATGAAAAAAGATGAAGACATTGCAACCTACATGATTAGAGTGGATGAAATTGTCAATTTCATGGTCTTGGTGGAAAGCTCGAGGAAAGTGAAGTTGTGAAAAAGGTTTTAAGAACTCTTCCTCAATATTATAGTGTTAAAGTTTCTATGATTAAAGGAAGCTTAGGATTTGGATTATTATTATAGAGACCAAATGTTTGGTGCTTTAACCAATTTTGAATTAAGAGAATTTGACAACTTAGATGCTCTGAAGAAAGACATTTCCTTTAAGGTTCTGAAAGAAGAATGATGAATCTAATCCAGGTGATCTTAATGAAATAGAAGCAAATTTTGTGAGAAGACTAAAAAAGGGCACTAACAAATACAGAGGTAAGTTTCCATTTAAATTTTTCAATTGTTGAAAGATAGGTCATTATGCTTCTAAATGTCTAATCAAAGTTACAAGTGACAAACATAAAGATCATAAAGGTAAATTTGTCAAGAAAAGTTATTATGTTAAAGAATATTGCGGTGTGTCTATAGATGAGGAATCAAACTATCTAGATGATGATAGTGATGAATACTTGTTCATGGGTCTAAATTCTGGAACTAATTTTGCCAATCCTAAAAGATGTATGAAGGAAAGTTCTTTGAAAATAGGTCATAATATTGAAGGAATTATGTTGACTACCTTTCATGTAAGAGAGGAGAGAAACTATAGGATAATTCATAGCAGACACTCAAATCATATGATAGGTGATAAGAGTAAGTTTTTTAAGCTTGAAAAATATGATGGTGGTATGGTTAAGCTTGGAGATGATACATCTACTAAGATTTGTGTAAAAGGTTCAATTAAATTTTTGATGGAAAGTATAAAACAAATGATGTTCTCTATTTCATGGGTCTTTGAAATAATCTTCTTAGTGTAGGACAAATGTGCAATAGAGGATACAATCTTGTGTTTCAGGATGATGGTTGTGAGATCAAAAAAGGAATCTCTAGAACTTTGGTTGATGTAGGAACAAGGAAAAAAGGAAATGTTTATCAGATCAAAGGAAGTGGTGCTTGTAATGTCACTTTTCTTTTTGTGGTTATTAAGCATTAGCAGTAGATTTAATATAGAAAATATTAGAGTTTACAATATGCAATGCCATCATAATAAATGTGAATAGTTAATGTAAACTACAAATATGGGACAATTAATTAATTAGCATAATAAATGGAATAACACTGTGCAACATAGATTAATCATATAAATAATATCCCCAATATTATTGATTCAATGGTTCTCAATACTTATCTTAAAGTCATGGAAAGTATGTTATTCAACACTCAGAGGAATGGTTATAGATCTAGGTTGTTCCCCCACACAAACACCACCGGAGGATTGATTCTTACTGAAATGAAGAAAATGGTATTTGTTTCTATGTTTTGGGAGATAGAGCTAATTTTCTTCAAGTTTCATTCAAGGAAACCTTAGATATCTTAATCTAGGGATGGAAATGAGGGTTCAAGATATTTGCAATAAGGTTTCCTATGGTGTGATTAAAGGTACAAAGGGGGTTCACCACCAAGCAAGGGCTTGGAAAGACAAGTAATGAAAGTATCATGTAAACTTGACTAAATGACCTAGCAAATGAAATTGAAAATCAGGACAATAAAATGAGAATGAACAGAGGATTATTTAGAAGAAATATGTGATCAAAACAAGATCCAAAACCTTGAAATCCTGTTGTTTGATGCTCACTGGGACTCATACGCCGGTCTAGGCGATTTACTCCCAAACTAGGGTTTTTGTGCAGAAATTGGAATCTCACAGTGACTGATCTGGAAATCCTGAAATCTAGAAAAAGGAAATACTGGGACTCATACACCACAAGTGGCGATTTAGTACCAATATTAGGGTTTGGATGAAATTTTGGTATTCTCTAGCGATCTCCTGTAGCTTCCTTCCTATCAAATCTTTGGGTCAAAAACCCTGATTTGCAACCTATAGGTGACTTTCCATGATCTTGTAAGCAGACAACTTCGACAAATTTCTTCAATCTTGCAACTTAGTCTTCAAAGATCCTTCAAGCTCCAAAACACCTAGATCTACAATCACACACGTAGAGAGAGAAAAACTTGTTGATTGTTAAGAAATAGGGGTTTTCCTTAGTCAAACCCCATTTAGGTAACTAAAACTTGTGATGTAACAATGAAATATGAACATGAAACCTCAAACATGAAAAATGATACCTTGAATGATGTCTTGAGATGTAAATCTGCAATCTAACCTGAAGTGGCCATGTAGAATGTAGATCTTGATCTTTAATTGGATTTTAAAAAATGCTCAACATGGATCTTGAATGCTACATCACAACACTACCTCAAGAACATGCTTGATGCTTTATGTCTTTGACATGATAGTGTATCTTGAATTGCTGCAACAAATGATGAAGAAATCTGCCCTTGAATTCCTTAGAAATGCTTTTGAATACTCTACGATGTTCTTGTGAAGTCTTAGGATGCTTAACTCTTGATTTATTAGGTTAATATGATGAATTCTTAGGTGAAATAATGATTTGAAACCTTGTTTATATAGGAACTTCATCTAATTTACCATTTATTAGATCACAAATGTTGACATTCATGAAATTTGAATTCAAAACCCCAATTTCCTGCTCAAACCCCTAGAAAGGGACCAAATGAGACTCATACACCCAAGGTGGTGTATAGGTCCCATTTGGGTGGGACTCATATGCCCAAGGTGGCATATGGGTCCCACCAGGGCTTTTTGGGTTGGGAAAATTTTGAGAAGTTAGAAAATGAAGTGTATTTATTGATTATGTCAAGATCTTAGTTGAAATAAGCCTCAAGATGCATAATAAAGGGTCTCAGGCGCCTATTCATGATGATATGAAGGTCATAAAATCAAGAGGTCCCAAACCTTAATGTGAAGGTGTAAATAAATACACTTTACAACTCTAAATTAAGGCAAAATTAGGTCTATTTAGGTTAAAAGGGCGCTAAACCTAATGTGAATGTGTAAAAAATATTACAACACTATATCAAGGCAACATTAGGTTAATTTTAATGTTAATCATTCCCAAATTAACTGTGGAAAAGGGCTACTTTTTCCTACACTACACTTACACAGAACCAACCTGCCTTCATGGCATAAACTTAGCCCTAGCCAAGATAGTCCTAGGTGTACACTATACCCTGAGTAAGATACACACTATGTGCCCCTTCCCCCAATGTTTAAATTCCCACCTATGACCCTAACCTTCACTCTTTTTTTCCCTTTTAGTTCCCCTTTCCTTTTTTTCTTCTCTCCTTGAGTGTTCTCCACCCTTGAATGTTTTTTCCATGTCTCACATGAATGATTTATATATCCTTTTAAGGGTTAGTTTCCAAACCATCACACCCTTTCACAAAAGGTTTCATTTTAATAATTATTTAAATAATAAATTATTCTTCCTTTTTTATAAGTGTTTATACATATTCTTTCTTAATCTCTCTTTTAACCAAAGGATCATAATATCCTTTGTTTTATATATCCCTTTTGATTCTAAAGGGTTATTCATAGATAACTCTTCTCTTGGGGAAAAAGTCACATAACTATTTTCCCCTTGTAAATTAGTTTTCCTCAATAGCATGAGATACATCTACATCACAACTCAAAAACATGTAATCAATAATTAGAGAAATTGATATTGAAATATTCATTCTTCATATATATATACATATTCATCTACATCTTTTTCTTATTTCAATTCATAGATCTCTCTCTTTTATTGTTTCTTGAGACAATAATTTTTGTCAATCAAAATTATGGCAAGAACTATACATACATACATGTAAGAATTTTACAATTGAAGAAACTAAAGCTATTCTATTTGTTTAATCACTTATATTTCAATTTAATCAATTTTCTCTCATGTAACTCTTTCAAAGTATTACAATGTAATCACACAACAATTACTATGCATTTATCAAATACTATGTGGCCACTCATAATTTATTAAATTATAATCTATACACTCAACATACATTCCAAGATGATATCATGCATTCTAGACTACATGAATACCCTCTTTCCATAATGTATGAATAGAATCTTAGTGCTATACAATAAGGAAAATGTAAAAAGTTATTGAGTTGATCAAGTCGAATAACAATGTACAAATTAAAACAAAAGATGATACAAATAATCTCACAATGCATCTTAAATAGCAATACAATAATAGTAAATTATTGCCACCTAGTAGATTATTAGATTGTGTATGAAAAAATAATTAGTATAATTTTATAATTTTAATTTTCTTAGAGGTTGTCTCTCCCCCTGTATAATTTTAATTTTCTTAGAGGTTGTTTTCCCTTGTTTTGTTTAAATCTAATGTTTGGTCTGAGTAACATTTCTAATGTTTACACTATTTTTTTTTTGTTTTCTAGAGGTTCCATCATGAATAGCTCTATCATTGATTTCAACATTATATGTTTCCTCCATTGTTGTGTCATCATTACTATAAACAGCCACTTGTATCATGTATCCACACTCCACATAGTAATCATCCCTAAAATTTCTAAAGACAGAAGGCATTCATCAAGTCCTCCATGTACATTTCATTGCTAACATTTTGGTGCAATAATTACCTACATTCTAACAAGTCAATAAGATCATCTATGTGTACATTTGCATTACTTATAATCTTAAACATGTTCTCACTCAAATCATCTATAGAACCCAATGAAATAAGGACCTTGCTCAACTCTTTCCATTGACATTATACCATCCCTATTGGTGATCTACATGGACAACCCGGAAAGAAAAAAAGAAGAGTTACATGTACACTCGCCATATAAGATTATAATATCATAGTTTAAAATGATCTCAGAAAAATTGCTACAATAAATTCACTCAAAATTGCAATAGATCCCATTGGTGAATTGACCATAAAATTCTGGATCACCTACTGGTTTCCTCCTTTTGTAAGCATGAGAGGATTGAAATGTATAAAGCAATGATAAGAAATTTAGTTTTTATGGCATGTTACTCCCCAACACAAAATAAATATCGATGGATGTTATATTTCTAAATTTTACTGTCTAACTACTATATTATGCATGTGATATAAATTTTCGTAGATAAGTGTATGATTAAACTGACAGTTATCTATTTACATATACAATTAAGACGATTCACTAGAATAATAGGTATATTGCAGCACACAACTGTTGATAGAACATACTACAATGATTAATAAATTTTAATAAACGAGAGTTTACAATAGTAATGCTAAAAGCACAAACATTGTTGGCTGTATTGGAATGGAGAGGACTTGCAGGTGTTATTATTGGCATAAGATCAGTTTTGTGTACTCAGAACATTTTTATAATAATGTATTGGATCCCAGTCCCACTGCCAGCCAAAATGTGGAGTGAAAAAAACATCTTCATTTGAAATTCTTAAAGGACTTGGCCTTGATGACTTGGGAGGATGCCACTACCGAGTCTGAGTATCTCATCTCTTTCCAATACTAAGACCATTCTAAGATGTCAAGAGAGTGCTTACATAGCAACTCGTGGTGCTCTGGGAAAAATCGCAATCCCACGTTGAATTTTCATTCCTCTAAATGTGTGTATTCTGAACATGAACAAGTCCTTAACCATCCCCAACGAGGTCTATAATAAGACGAGGTAGAATGGTTGATCAATGCCCAAGTTGTGAATGGCATAGACAAAGTGCGTAAAATGTTTGGCATAATTGACGGTGAAAGGAAGCAAGTGTGGAGGTCAGTATAGAGTACATATCAGTGTTTGACACTATCTTAAAATTATTACATCCAAGAGCAATAGGATATGGACATCAGGCAAATTCACTGTCGGCAATTCATCTTCTGAAAATTCATCACCAACAATTTTTGGTGGGAAAATTCACTGTCATGACAAATTCACCTCAAGGAAAATTCATCATCAGTAATTCACGGCTACAAAAAAATTAATCGCAAACTTTTAATGTGATGAATTTTGCGTAACGGTGAATTGATGGTGGTGAATTTTCTTTGAGGTGAATTTGTCATGACAGTGAATTTTCCTTGAGATGAATTTGTCATAACAGTGAATTTTCCTGTGATTAATTGCTGACAATAAATTGTCCTGTAATGTTAAAATTGAAACCGATTTTCAAAGTCTAATTAGGCCTCTCTACACAAAAATTTCACATTTTATACGATATTATACAACTACGTGTCTTTGAATTTTTTAAATGGATGTTGAATTTTGTCTTTATCTCATTGAGTGTATGCAAAATGCCATATTTCTGCAGCAACATGCATCTACGGTTGATGATATTTGCGCTAGCATGTCAAGCCACTACTACTATTTCAGTGAGAGGCAAATGAAAAGATAGTTTAGCTTTATTGTTTGTAATTACATCTAGTCACCTATTGGGTGTCTTCTTGGCTTATATTCTTGACTGAAGAGCAAGGCTACATTTTCTGAAGTCAATGCTATGATGGCAAGCAGAAGGCATGACTGAATCTCCTAATGCTATAGATTCACAGTTTATGAGGCCTTGTAGGGATCTTCATGCAGTATTGGAGTATGTTCTGCAACCAATCATTTGAAAAGTCATCTTCAAATTTGAGCACTATGATTGATACTCCTGTTGACCGAATTAGACCTCTACATAGCTCTTGGGTTGCTCCATAGCATATATAGACCTTGGGAACAAAGAACAACATGGTGATGCTTAATATAATGCTCTAGAGACACAACCCCTCACATAAGAGGTCTCAACTTTTAGGATTATGTTCATTTCAACGAGGGTCTCGTATTCTATATACTCTCACAAAATTATATGGATACCAAGCAGTGCGTATGGTTCATAATCCATGGTGGTCTACAAGACCTTGATGACTACGGGAGATATATAATAGAATGTGAATAGTGAGTGCACTCGAATGGTTTTAAAGGATATAGAAATAACAAAGAGGATATGGATTTCATGAGTGTGAAGATAGGCTAAAACTTAGAATTAAGTATGTTTTAATGATTTATGTTTTTAAAATAGTGATTTATTATAATTCAAAAAAAATATGGTTTTATAGTTCATTAGATTTATTTGAACATGTATAGAAATATTTTTAATAATTTATCGATATGGTGTCTTAAACGGAGTGTAGGTATAAATAGGGAATTTTCAAATCAATGTTAGCAATAGACAAGATTTAAAAATGTATATAAACATTCATATATGATCTACAATTTTTAATAGTGTCAATGAACAAATTAAAACACAAAATTAGCATAAGCGGCTTCTAGAATCAATTCTTATTTAAAGGTTAGGATAAGTGATATACAAAGCATTTTAGAGTTAGAAGATATGAAATTTCAAAGATAGGAAGGCTTGATCATTTAGGCTCTAATACCAAATGTAATGCCACTTTTCCTCTTGTGGTTATTAAGCATTAGTAGGCGACTTAATATAAAAAAAAATTAGAGTTTACAATATGCAATGTAATCAAAATAAATTATGTGAATAATTAATGCAAACTACAAACATGGGACAATTAAATAATTAACATAATACATGGAATAACACCACAACATAGATTAATCATATAAATAATATTCCCAAAATTATTGAATCAATGGTTCTCAATACTTATTTTAAAGTCATAGAAAGGTTGCTATCTGGCACTCAAAGGAATGGTCTAGGCTCTTTCCCAGCACAAACACCCTTGGAGGAACCAGTTCTTGCACAGGGCCAACCTGCCTTCACAACATAAACTCAACCCTACCTAAGACACTCTCGGGTGTACGTTGTACCCTAAGTTGGACACACTATGTGCCCCTTCCCCCAATGTTTAAATGCCAACCTATGACCCTAACCTTCACTCCTTTTTTCCCTTTTAGTTCCTCTTTCCTTTTTCTCTTCTTTCCTTGAATGTTCTCCACCCTTGAATTTTTTTTCCATGTCTCACATGAATGATTTATATATCCTTTTAAGGCGTGGTTTCCAAACCATCACACCTTTTCACAAAAGGTTTCCTTTTAATAATTATTTAAATAAAAAATTATTCTTCATTTTTTAAAGAGTGTTTATACATATTCTTTAGTAATCTCTTTCAACCAAAGGATCATAATATCCTTTATTTTATATCCCCCTTCTAATTTTAAAGGGTTATTCATAGATTTCTCTTCTCTTGGGGAAAAAGTCACATAACAGTGTTAAATGTTTTATGTCACAAATCAATGAAATTTGGCTATGGCATAAAAGAATGGGTCACATCAATTTTGATCTAGCCTAGTGAAGAACAATTCTACTAATGTTGTGAGAGATCTGCCAAGAATTGCAAAGCCTATCAATGCAATCTACAAGGAATGTCAGTTTGGAAAGAAGACAAAGAAGAGGTTCAAAACTAAAGAATATTCTACTGCAGGTCCTTTGGAGTTGGTGCATATAGACCTATGTGGACCTACTAGAATAAAAAGCTCTCATGGTGATATTTATTTTATGTTTTTAATTGATGACTACTCTAGAATTACATGGGTGACATTTCTCAAAGAAAAATTAGAAGCTCTAGATAAGTTTATTAGCATTTAAATCTATGGTTGAAAATGAAATAGATTTGAAAATCAAGTGTTTGAGGTCAGATAAAGGTGATGAGTTTACTTCAAATGAGTTTAACAATTTTTTTGAGGATCATGGGATAAAAATACATTTGCCAGCTCCTAGGACTCCTCAAAGAATGGAGTTGTGGAGAGGAAGAATAGGACAATTCAAGAAGCAACAAGAACCATGATGAAGGAATAAAATCTACTGGGTGTCTATTGGAGAGAAGCTATTCATACTATAGTATACGCTCTTAATAGAGGAAAACCAAGAGTGAACAATTCTAAGACTCCCTATGAACTTTGGTATGGAAAACCTCCTATTGTGAAATATTTCAAAGTGTTTGCAAGCAAATGTTATATCAGGAGAGATGATGAGAACTTAGGAAAGCTTGATGCAAGATCAAATGAAGGAAACTTTCCTAGATATACTACAAGGATCAAAGAATACAAATGCTATAACAAGAGGTTGAAGAAGATTATTGAAAGTACAAGTGTCAAAATGGATGAAGAACCACATCAAAGTTCAATGTTGATAGAAGGATATGAATTTGATGATCCTCCTTGCAACTTGAAGAAGAAGATGAGAAAGAGATGATTGTGGAAGAAGAGGAAGCTCTAGAAAGGATCCCTAAGAAGCCTAAATATGTGCAGAAGATTCATTCTAAAGATCAAATCATTGGAGATAAGAGAAAAGGTGTATTGACAAGAAGAAAAGTTTCTATGGTAGAGGAACATGTAAAAAAAAATTTACTTTTTGAAGTGGAACCTAAAATAGTAACTGAAGCATGCAAGGATGAGAGTTGGATCAAAGCTATGGAAGAAGAGTTGAGATAGATTGAGAAGAATCAAACTTGGGAATTGGTCCCAAGACCAACATACAAGAATGTGATAGGAACTAAATGGGTTTTCAAGAACAAATTGAATGAGGATGGAAAGGTTGTTAAAAATAAGGATAGACTTGTGTTTAAGGATTACTTACAAGTGGAAGGAAGATATTTTGAATATGTATTTTGAATATATTTTAAAGGATTATTGACAAGTGGAAGGAGTTTAAGACCTTGGTTGAAAATTAGACTAACTTAAAAAGATTAAGTGTTTGAGGATTAATAACAATGGTGATGTTTGTTCAATAGAATTCAACGAGTTTTGTAAAGAGAATGGGCTTGGGAGGAATAAGAAAACTCCATACACCCCTCAATAAAATGGAGTTGTGGAGAGGATGAATAGGATATTGATGGAGAGGCATAGGATTATGTTGATTGGAGTTGGCTCTAAACAAAAAACTTGGGCTGAAGTTGTAGCCACTGCTTGCCATCTAGTAAATAGGTCTCCTACATCAGCACTTGTTGATAAGAAACACATGGAGGTGTGGTCATGTAAGAATTCTTTAATGATACATATCAAAGTATTTGGTTGCAATACATATGCATATGTGTCAAAAGAGAAGAGTTCTAAGTTGGATAACAAGGTAATTAAATATATATATTCGGGTAAACCCACAAAAGTGGTTTACAATTCCAATAAGGAAGGAAAAGTTACAAAAAATGACCCCATGCAAAAAAAATTGGTTTTTGGGGGTTCAAAAGAAACCAAAGATGGTTTGATAGAACCCCCCTTTCAAGTGAACTCATTTAATGCAGGTCCCACCATTCCTGGGAAAAAGGCAAAGGGAAAGCCTTATGTCAAGGGGGTTTTCTCAAACCCTAGTTCGAGTTAACCATGGTTTGAGCAAACCCCTGGGGGGTTCAAGCAAACCCCCCTGGTTCACTTCAACCCCCCTTTTCCCCCCTTCTCCCCCTCAGGCACCAAAAAAGTCCAAAATTTTGTGCTTCGAAGCTCGGGTTGAGGATGAAAATGGAGGAGACTTCATAGACCCAACTGGATGATGGTAGTCCTCATAATGAGCTATCCAATGAATATAATTTTAATATGTTTTGGTTTTATTACATATTTGTTTTCTTAGTTTTATTAAACATAGGTTTTTCACCGAAAATCAAGCTCTTTATTCTTCACATGTGGAAAAATAGCATATTAGAAAAAAAAATTGAAAAAAAAGAGTGCACCATATATTGAAGTCCTTGATCCAACCAAAAAAAAAGAATTTTGATACATACAAAAAAAGTTACGTGTTTTATGGTCTGCCTATGTTTGAATTGTAATTGGTTTGACTTCAAAATTTGATTAAGGAAAAAATATTCAATAAAACACTATGAAACCAATTGGAAGCACTAGATATCATAGTTACAAATCTAAATTAAAAAAAAAATAGAATTTTATCCTTCATGGAAAAAAAGTTATGCGTTATATGGTGAGCGTCACTCCTTAAAAATGTTATTTACTGAAAAAAATAGTTTTTGAAGGAGATGGAAAAAGAAGTGCAATCTAATTCCAAAAATTTTGAAAAAAATATATTTAGAATCTACAGACAAAATGTCACAAATCACTATTTTACATCATCTTCAAATTCCTCACATTTTAGCTACTATAGGTCCCCGAAAGTGAAGATTTAGTTAGAAAAAATTATTTTAGTGTCCAATTTGGCCAAAAATTGTAAACCAGTATTGTGGGATCACCCCTTCATCAACTATGGTGTTAGTGTGAAAGGGTACAATCTTTGGTATCCAATGGTCGAGAAGATTCTCTACAACATAAGAGTGATTTTTCAAAAAATGAAACCTTCCTCTATTGATCTATGGTGAAAGAAAAAAGAAAAAGAAAAAGAAAAGGATGTCTAAGTTCATGTTCCACATACTTTAATGAAAAATGCACTACATACACTTGTTGGACTTGAAGATGAGGAGAGATAAAGGAGCTTTGAAATTTTTGAAGAAGAAGAAGAAGAGCATCAACCTCAACCATTGAGAAGGTCTACATGAGTTAAGAAGAAAATTGATAGGTTAGGATACTCACCTAAAAAATTTGGATATCCATTGCTGGATTCCAGTTATATTTTTATTTTGATTGCTAATATTGATGAACCTAGGACTATAAAAGAGGTTATGGGTATGGGTGATGCAGATTTGTGGATGAAATTCATGGATGAAGAGATGATTGTATTGAAGAAAAATAACACATTGAATCTAGTACCTTTTCTTGAAGCACATAAACCTATTGGTTGTAAATAGGTGTTCAAGAAAAATTGTGGCCATGATGTCAATGTCAAGAAGCATAAACTACGTGTTATCACGAACCTGGGTATTCACAGACTTGTGAAGGGAATTGATTATGGTGAGATATTCTCTCTTGTAGAAAAGCTAACATCCATTCAATTCTTATTCTCACTTGCTACAACTTAATATTTATAAGTTTCGAAGATAGATGTGAAGACAACATTCCTTCATGGTGACTTGGAGGAAGAAATTTATGTCACAACAAGAGAATTATGTGGTAAAAGGTAAATAAAATCTAGTTTGTGAGTTGAAGAGATCTATATATGGTCTAAAACAATCTCCTAAGATGTGGTATCAAAATCAGAGGTATAAATCTGCTCATTGTGTATATTACAAAACTTATAATGGTCGCATTTTCATTAAAGTATTGTCTGCCAATGATATGTTTTTTTGGAATGGTAAGGGTTTGATATCTGGCTTGAAGTATCACTGTATCAGTTGTCAACATAGTTTGAGATGAAAGCTCTAGTTGCAAATAGATACATTTTTGGAATGGAGATTAAAAGAGATAGAGCCAACAAGGAGCTTTAGTTAAGCTAGAGAAATTATGTGAAGTGAGTGTTGGAAATATTTAGCATGAAATTTTCCAAATTGTTGGTAGTTTCTATTATGCAAGAAATAAAATTATCTATAGGAAATTTTCCAAAATATTCTTCTAAAATGGAGAACATGACTAGAGTACCTTATGCAAGTGTTGTTGACTTTTTAATGTATTCCATTGTCTGTATGAGGAAATAAATGTCCAAAGAAGTGGGAGTTCTGAGTTAATTATGTCTAATCCTAAAAGGGTATATTGGGGTGTAGTTAAGAGAGTGTTCAAATACATGTGGGGTATTTCTAAGTATTCCCCATTTTTTCATGGTTATCCTACTAGACATTAGCATTCAGTTTGTATTTGTGGATATGTGGATTCAAGTTGGATAGGTGACATTGACAACAAAAGGTCCACTAGTGGATATGGGTTCACAATTTTTTGTGGTGCTATTAGTTAGATAAGTAAGTGTCAAATTGTAGTTTATTTGTCCATGATAGAAGAAAATTACATGGTAGATACTCATGCTTGTAAGGAATCTTATTATCTTAAGGGAATATGCAAGAAGATGGGTCCACAAATAGGGTAAGTTTTGGGAAAAAAATCCAACAAGAATGGCTACCCATTTTGAAAAAAAAAATTGATTCCTTCCAAAATCAATAGTAGTATGTGGGGCTCCTCTCATGTTAGGTTTTCTTCCAACATCAATTCAAATATTTCTAACATCATGGTATTTATCTTACTATTATGTTTTCTCCACTTATTAATCCGATACTAGAATATGTGGGGCTCCTCTCAAATAATATATGATCGGTGTTGAATGAACAAGACAACTAAGAGGGGGGGTGAATCGATTGTATCTAATCAAAACATCAAAACCCTTAACAGTAATCAGATCCACATGCATTCATTAAACCCTTATTCTGTTCTAATGATTAATCATGAAATGCAAATAACAAAAACTGAAATAATAACACCATACACAAGAGAACACTAGATTTACATGGAAAATCTAATAAGGGAAAAACCACGGTAAGGATTATCTCACAATATAAGTAATTGCACAATCGGTACAAAAGGGCTCACTACCAGAATAGGACACACTATCCAAAAAGGCTCCAATCTAGGGCTCATTACCACAAAAATAAATACAAGAAGATAGAAGAGAAATGTTACACTGAGAAGACTTTCTCAATGCAATAAAGAATCTACCACAATGCTTTGGAAAACAGTTTTGCAATCTTGTTTTTGTACCATAGAAAAATGGCCACTTGTCATTTTCATGGTCTTTTTAGGCCTATCCTATTAATGTTTGATCTATTTTTCTTTGATTTATTGTTGTAATGTGGCTTGAACATTCACATTAGGTCCTTAAAATGAAAATAATGATGTCTTGTGAAGTCTTGTAATACATTTCTATGCTTTTCTAGACTCTATTCATTACAATTCACCTAAAAATCACCTTTTTATTCATTATCAAGTCCTATTTTGAAGTGTTGTAGAGTCTTGTAAAGGACTTTCACACTTTTCTAGACTTAATGAACCTACTTATCCCTAATTCAACATTATAAAATGTGTTTAATAACATCATCACATCAATCTAGAAGGTTTTTGAACTGAACTTAATGATAAACTAGTGTTGTAATGTGTCTCACACATTCACATTGGTTCTTGTGCCTTCTTAGGTTATGTGGACCTCATTTTGGTGTTCTAAAGTGTATTTAATCATACTTTCACATTGAATTTTGTGTCCCAAGACCTAATTGATCTTCGCATCAACATTAATAGGCCCCTATTAACCCGTATTATGCATCTCAAGGCTTAAATTGATCAAATACCCAACAAAGTTGCAATTTAAACCTTATTTCCTTATCTCCTAGCATCTGAGCTGTCAAATTGGCCCTTGTGGGACCCATTTGCCATGCATGGTGAATCAGCCCCATCCAGGTGGGACCCATTCACCATGTGTGGCAAATGAGTCCCATTTGGTCCAATTTTGACCTTTGAGCGGGAATAAAGTGAAATTTAAGTTTAATATTACTTCATGTCGGCCTGTGATGAGGTATTAACAGGTGAAATAGCTGAAAGGCGTATAAATATAAGTCTTTTAACTCATTTTCACATTCATTCTTCATTATTCATCCACCAATATTCCATCTCAAGTCAAGCAACTTAGGGTTTTATCATTTCAAGGCATTAAGACATCAATTTTTAGACTTTCAAGAGCAAATCCTTCATGTTTTATTGCAAACTTTCAAGATCAAAAATCATAGCAAGGTAATCAACTCCATTATTATATGTTTCACTCTATTCTTTTATCATTTTGGTTTAATTACCTAAAAGGGGTTTGACCAAGGCAAACCCCCATGCCCTAACATTCAACATCTCTCTCTCTTCATCTTGTTTTTATGCAGATTTAGGACTTTGGAAGCTTGGAAACCTTTGAAGATCAAGTTGAAAGGTTGATAAAGTCACTAGTAGAATTTGGAAAATAAATGACTACATGACTAAAACTTTTAGTCACATGACTAACACTAGTAGAATTTGGAAAATAAATGACTAATTTGGTCATTTATAAGTGATTAATTTGGTCATCAGGTAAAATCACAACTAAATGACTAAATAAATGACTAATATCAAACAAATAAAAATGACTAAATAATTGACTAAATTAATGACTAAATAAATGACTATTACTTTTTTCTTTTTTCTTTCGAATTTGATCATAATCCATAGAGCTTAAGCCCCCCTCATAGGACCCCTACCTAAGCAGGCCATTTGGCTGCCTAGGTTGCTTGATGCACCAAAAATACCTATTGCGTTGAAGGCATTGGCTCTCGGTGTAGTCTTAAGGCCTTCAAATATTTTATAAAAAAAATTAACATTTACATTCTTTAACTTTTATTACTCATTATGTTAATGAATCATTAATGTTTTTAACTATGATTTGAAGCTAATTTGATTTTCCTATTGTGTTAGCATGTCAAATGTATCAAAGAGCAATTGTGGTCAATTTCACTAATAAAATATGATTTAAACAATCCAATTGCATTTTGAGGGCTATCTTTCATTTCAAAACACAAATAAAGATGACTAAATAATTAGTCCAACAAATAAAAATGACTAAATAATTAGTCACACATAAAAATCAGACATGATATTAATGTGGTTAATTAAAAAAAATTGAATTAAGGGAGTGTATTGTATTATAATATAATATTATAATAATAATATATTATATTACAATACAATCTATTATAATAATAAATTATAATATAATATGATATTATATAATATATATTATTATATAATATTATATTAAATACTAATATTATATAATAATATTATTATATAATATTATATTAAATACTAATATTATATAATAATATTATATTATATTATTATTATATATATAATATATTATATAATAATATAATATAATTGTTATATTATAATATAATATAATTGTTATATTATAATATAATATAAATCTAATATTAAAATATATTTAAAAGTGATAGATTTAATTTTGAAATCAAAATCAAATGAAGTAAAGAAATGAAGTAAAAAAGCGAGAAAGTGGGCGATGGTATTTGATTTTTCTAATAAAAATCATAAAAGGTACCTATTTTCTTTAATACAATGTGAAAAATCAACCATTCGGCCTAGGGTAATGAAAAAAACCTAAATCGAAAAGAAATCAAGCCCTAATCTCATTTCATTTTTCACTTGTATTTTTGGAGAAGAAACTCATTCCATTTTTCACTTGTATTTTAAGAGAAAACTCAACACCGCCATGCCTGGGTAGGGTTTGAGAGTGGAATGGTGACTCATTCTGTTGTTTTTGATGATTTTCCTAAAAAAAAAAATCTTGCAGAGGTAAGTCTTTGGTTTTGAAATTGAAAAGTATTCTCCATTTTGAAGCATTTTATCAAGCTCACTTGGTCGCGACTGAGTATTTTCTATTGTATTTCCTTTCCTTACCATTTGTTGATATCTCTCCTCTTTGTTTGACCGCCATTGGAGTATCTTTGAGGCTCATTTCTGAAGACTTTGGAGGGCGTCTCCTTTACAACAATATTGTGTAAGTTTCATTATTCTTATCTCTTAAATTTCTATGAGAATAGGCTCGATTTGAGCTCAGTAGAGGCAATATGATAAAAACCCTTGTATCTCCCTGCATAACTCTTGATGGGTTACTTTCTTTCTGTAGAAAATGTAAAACTTTGCACTCTCAACTTACTATTTTCATTATTTTGAGGGCTTTTTGTGTTCTAATGGCTGTGACCTTCATAACATTCTGGGTATTTTTCTTTCTATTCATTTTCTCTTCCTCATGGGTGTGTGGTAGAGACCCAATACTCAATAAAACAAAATTTTGTATACTTGATGTTTCCATAAAGGAAACTCCAAAAATTATATAAATGGCATGCCCTAAAATTCTTTCTTTAATTTTCTTTTATGCTTTTCATCCAAGTAAAGTGTCTGATTGTGAATGGGATGAATGATAGATTGGACAGGAGCAACCAAAGTGTGTCTGAATTCCCAGAGAGCACCTTCATAACTGAGAGAATTATTATATTTATTGGAAATATTGATTTTAATATAGGACTTCGTTTCAGCTTCTTTCCACTTAATATCACAACTTTTGGCATTTCCTAAAATCTCTGGCCTATTTTCATTCATTTTCAGATTTTGTTCTTGAAGTAGAATTTGTAAATAATCTAGGCTTGTATTCTTGAACCCATTTTATTCTCACAATGCTTTCACTAATTTATTTTGAGCACATTCACAGCTTCATAGTGTATCTTCCATTCATGGTTGCAATCACTGCTGATAATATGCATTTAAGTTTTTTTGAAGGTTTTAGTTTTTCTTCAATAATTTTATTACTAGCTTCGTTTTTTTTAGGCAATATTTTTTTTTTAGTTTTTCTTTTTCATTAGAAAAGAAAAATTAAAAAAGAAAGGTTGCTTTTATATCTAAATTAGTGATTGTTAAATTAGAAATTAGAATTTAATTTAAATTTAGAATGAAATTTATGTTTTTAGTTTTTCTTAAATAATTTTATTACAATAGAATTTTAGTTATCAAGAGACATTCTAATATTTTTTTTAGTTTTTCTTAAATAATTTTATTATTAGCTTAGTTTTTTTGAAGCAATCTTTCTTTTTTAGTTTTTCTTTTTCATTAGAAAAGAAAAACTAAAAAAGAAAGTTGCTTTTATATGTAAATTAGTAATTTTTAAATTAGAAATTAGAATTTAATTTAAATTTAGAATGAAATTTAAGTTTTTAGTTTTTCTTAAATAATTTGATTACAATAGAATTTTAGTTATAAAGAGACATTCTAATATTTTTTTTAGTTTTTCTTAAATAATTTTATTACTAGCTTAGCTTTTTTGAAGCAATCTTTTTTTTTTAGTTTTTATTTTTCATTAGAAAAGAAAAACTAAAAAGGAAAGGTTGTTTTTATATCTAAATTAGTAATTGTTAAATTATAAATTAGAATTTAATTTAAATTTAGAATGAAATTTAAGTTTTCAAGATATTGTGGTGATTCGATTTAAAGAATAATACAATAATTGAATACAAAATAGAAAAAGTAGAGATTATTTCTTTTGCAATATCATTAATTTTATGCATTTTTATTTATTAGACTTACTCTAATGCTTATGGGTATCTCTACATTTAAGATATTCATTGTTTATAGTTGTTTAGTAATATGTTTATGGACAATACATAGCAAGGAGATATTGCTCTGAGAAACTAGTAATATTTAAGATATTACTCTGATATTAATTCTTTTGCAAATGCATTTCTTTTGTAATATCATTAATTCTATGCATTTTATTTATTAGACTTACTCTAATGCTTATGGTATTTGCTTTTAAGATATTCATTGTTTATGCTACCTAGTAATATGTTTATTTTTTTATTGTGGATAGGTACAATGCAAGGAGAAAATGCAAAAATAGTGCCTTACTGGATGCATTTACTGCCCATCTCATGTGCAATAGTGGCATCACTGAAGACATACATTCACACCATTTGGTTTTAGTTTTTTTTCAATTTTAAAAGTATAATAAATTAGTAGTTTGCATACTGCAAAAGATTTTGTATTCAAAACTCTATATATAGAGTTCTTTGTAACATATTTTATATACAGTTTGAATATATAGAGAATTATTTTCCAATGTTGTTTCAATCCCAAATTTATTGAAGTTTTAATAACATAAGAGCTTTAAAGTTTTATATTATTCAATCACAACAAAATTTTCTCTTGGTTTGCAATTTCATAGACTAGTTATTGTAATAGCATTCTCCAAACATAAGAGTTTACATACACATCTGAAAGCATTAGTTCATAAATGACTAAATAAATGATTAACATGACTAAACCATGACTAAATAAATGGCTATAATGACTACCATGACTAGATAAATGACCAGTTAATAATAATCAATGACTAAATTAATGACAAAATATATGAATTTAAATTAATGACTAAATATATGACTAAATAAATCACTACCATGACTAAATAAATGACCAATTACCAACGATCAATGACTAAATTAATGACTAAATCAATGAGTAAATAAATGACCAAATCAATGAACAAATCAATGACTAGATAAATGACTAAAATAGTTTAGTCATAAATTTGGTCGCGTTATAAATGACCGGCAATAAACTACTAATGGTCACGTGACCAAAATTAGTCACTTATATGCAATTTTTAGTAGTTTATTTAGTCATATATTGTTGTTTTTGTACTAGTGAGTCTTCTCCTCATTCAACAAGTCAAAATATCAACAAAAACTCATTTTTAGACCCGTAAATTAGAGTTTCAAAAGCAAACACCTGTAGCAAGTCAAAGTATAGATCGGAAGCTCCGGAATCCACCTTTGAATATTCAGAAATTCAAAAGTGCACTCATTATCCATGGGTGACGAATGAGTCCCATTCCAAGGTCAATTTTTTTTCTACATTTTTAGATACCCTTTTGTCAAAAGTAGGTTTCGGCTCAGTTTTGCAGAACTGGGACTGATTCACCCAAAATGGTGAATGAGTCCCTCTAGGCCTAAAAATTAGCATCAACAACATTTCAAATGTCATTTCCAGTATTCATCCACATTCCAGGTGCACACTTTCAATTTGGTCCAGTTATGTTAAGGTTTGCATTCATTTCTAATTCATGATTGTATTACACAATGTGTTTTCAAACAAGTCATAATTCTTAGATTTTTCATTCATATTCTATCAATTTCTTAGTTTAATTGCATTCATATTATTCCATTTAGTCCTAATAACATCACAGATTTCCTAATTTGAGTGAACTAGCTAGATTCTTTGGCCCTTTCTTTCTCCTTTTAGGTGAAAAACCCTAGAAGTGCCAGAAAGTCCTAGAGTGCCAAAAAATCTACGGTTCATTTTGGTGAACCTAATTTTAGAACACTTTATTTTCTGATTTGGATTCCATCATCATCCTCGAAATAGCTTGCATGCATTATATTTTGCATTGTTTTGCATTCTAGGGTTTCAAAATCTTGCATTAGTGAAATAGTCATTTAGTTTGCATTTTTGTACATAATTTCCTTAATTTTTTTTGAAATTGTGCATCTCACTCTTATTTTTTCCTCTTACAACATCAACATATCAAATACAATTCAAACTTTCTAAAAATTTTGCAAAAAACTAGTACTAGGACTCATTCGCCATGCTGGGCAAATTAGTCCATGTCCATATTTTTAACTGATTGTTACAACATCAGAAACCTCATTTATGTGCTCCCTAAGCCTCCTAGTATCACATAGTATATAGTATTTATAATGGTTCTTCCCTTAATGTGTGTAGTGTGAATCTCCTTGATAGATTGTGTGTTGACAAGTCACAAATAAAACCTAATTCCTTATCTATTCAAGGATTTGACAATACAACAAAGAAACTGCTCAGTGTAATCACTTTGCCTATTACGGTTGGGGTGGCTACTTTGGAAAATCCTATTCATGTCATGCCTTATGATATTTCGTATAATCTTCTTTTAGGTAGACCATGGATTCATGAGATGAATGCAGTGCCTTCAACTCTTCATCGTATAATGAAATATGTCTATAACAAACATTTATCAAGTTGAAATAGACCCTGAGCCTGAAAGTTTCTTTCACCTTGAAAAAGGAGCTCCAAGTCCTCTAAAAACATTGATTCCAACATCCAATATCTAGATCCTCTCAAAATTGAACAAAACAATGAGGAATCAATGTCTAAATTATTTGGTGATGATTGGGGATCCTTAGAATTCACACCATCATTTATGGGTGAATACACATTCACACAAAAGAAAGATGAGACACAAGAGAAACCAACCATCATGTCAACACAAAATTCGGACAACCTTTCGAAAGCATCTGCCTCAACCACTTTAGATAAAGAAGAAAACTACAAAACAACCTTTGATGAACACAACAATGAACAACCACCCAATCCAAAAGAAATGAAGAAGCTTTATGGAAAAGGTTATGACCTCATGCAACAACTTGGATATAGTGGAAAATGATGTGGTGCTCAAGAACAAGGTATCTGCAACCCTATAGAGCTCAACACAACAAACAACTCATGGTCTTGGTTATTGTCTTTTGTCCGAGATCGCCAAACCTTCACTCAACATCAACAATCTCACACAACACACTCCTAAATCATCCTTAACAACTAGGGGTCTTGAACATCATCATTTACACAATATGACACAAACAATGAACTTTCAACTTAAAGTCAATGTCATCTCGCAAGGCACCAATGATTCAATAGATTCTCCCTCCTCCTGTAAGAGTGGTGTTGTGTGGTCTCACAACATGCCCCAAGGCTGAAAAGACTTGGGGACCCAAGTGAAAAAATATAACTCTTATGGAAAGAGCTAACTAATTGAAAGATCACCAAAAGTTGAGAAAGGAAAATAAATATTTGATAATAAGAAAGTAATTTGTATTGTAAGTGTTTTGTGCACCAGATACTGGGTACCAGAAACATGGAAAAGGAAAAAGGTAATGTGAAGTTCAAGTGAAATAGCTCGGTCCGGTAAGAAGGAGTCCAGTATAATGGAGTTCTGGTATAACCAAGGTCCGGGAAAGTAAGTGGGTAAAGCTGAATACTGGGTACTAGGTACCAGGTTGCAAAGTGAAATGAAAGGCTAAAATTGTGAATTTATCTAATGATCCCAATGATCTGGTATATTTTTAAGGATTTATGATATGCTTTTGTAAAAGGCGTGTTAATTATGGAATTTTTTTGTACTAACATTTGAATAATGGATTTATTTACATGAGATGTTATAATGTTTTTTTTTTAAAAGGGATTTAATATTTGGAATTTGTGATTGCAAGAGATATCTATTGTGATGCAAAGCTCGGGTATGGATAGTCAGGAAAATCATATTTGCAAATAAATCTAATGATATTACCAAGTTTGATGATGCACTTAAAAGGCTCATGCTGGAATAGAGTTCGTTACAAAGATGTGCCAGTTACTAGAGTACCGGGATGCTGGAGTTCAAGCATGCAGTAACAAACTATGTTTATTTTGGGAGTGGTTCATTCCTGGAATGTTCAAACTAAGGAACCTGAGATATAGGAGTTCAACTTCCACCTGATCACTTTGTTATCATGGGAAGCTCCTATATATCTTTATTTCGATAGATTTGTTCAATTTCATAAGGAATCCTGACAAAGATGAAAAAGTAGAACCCAAAGAGCTTCAACAAGTAATTGGAGTTGACTTTCATTGACTTCAATTGCAATTCTCCTATTGTTCACAATTTTCCATGTGCCTTGATGAGATTGGTCCCTTATATTTCCTCTCATGTAGATGTCTTATCCTATTTGACCCTTGTGTTCTATAAAAGGCCAGAGGATGCTTAATTTTCATTTAAGTTCAAAATTTGTGGATGTCAGAGGAGCATAAAATTTCTTTAAGTTTTGTTCTTTTGTCCTATTTTTTGAACCATTCTAGTGTAAAAATGTGTATGCATATAGACATTAATTGATATCAGAGCTTTATGATAGCGACCTATCTCAGTATCTTTTGTAGCTAGTTTTGTAAGTTCGATCTAACAAGACTGTATGTTGTGCCATTTAAGGGTGCATACAAAACCTACTCTGTGTCCATAAATGAAACCCTCTCTTTAAAAGCTTGCACCATTTTATATGTAGCTGTGAAGAAATTTGGTGAAGTATAAAACAGTTTTCTCTGTTTTGATTAATTATTTGGGGCATCCGTGGAGAATAACCAGGAGAAACTTTAATTTTTCAGTATTTTTTATACTTTGTTTTAGAATAGATGTTTAAATTTTGAAAATGTTCCAAAAACTAGAGAGAAATTAAATGCATGGAATGGATTTTATTGAAAATATTTTACTTTCCATGAAGTTTCTAAATGCTTAATGCTTAATCTACTTAAGTGATAGCAAAGAATTTGTGATATTTCATAAAATGTTATGATAAATCTTTTGGTATCATGATGTCTAAGCTTAATTTTTTCAATTCAAGGTGTTATCTGAGATGTTAAAGACCAACATAGTCCCTTTGATATTAACAACAATATCATATCATTACCTGAGAGTGACCCTAGTGCAACCATGACCTGGTTATCGAAGACTTGGGATTGAACGAAAGCCGATCTTTGTTCTATAATGCAAATGTTCCCTTCAGGTTGTGTTTGTTCCATATCTTTCAAGAAGGATAGACTCTTTTCAGTCTTGTCTGTGGAGATTTTATTCAACCTGTTTACTGTGAGTGAAATCATCATCAACAGGAACTAGTGCTAGAAGGAGGGAATTTCTTTGGTATCCTAGGTTTCATCCTCTAGAATTGGAGAATTATGCTTCAAATGAAATGTCAATTCTGAGTATTGCAAAGAAGCTTGTGAGTGAGAAATTGAAAGCAAGCTGGTTTTCATTATGGAAGTTGGAAAAATCTATAAAATCTTTAATCAGAAATTGCATCCTTTGAGTTTATTTACTTTTGGGAGAGTCACCGAGTGTAGAATTCATGATACAACTGACCACCGTGAACTTGAGTGTGAATTGTTTTTAACTAGGGTATGTTTGACCATAAGTGGAGCAATTATGTTAACAAAATAAGTTTTAACTACTAAAAGAAAGGGATCATTAACGAGAAAAATGTTTTTCCCTAATGGAGTTGGAAATATTAAAAAACTAACTAATGAACTGAAACAGTTAGAAAACTATGATTATTAGAAAGAAAATTTTAACACTTTGTAAGGAAATAGGCAAGAATGTTGAGATTTAGAGATCTTTCATCATAAATGAGGAAATGACATGGATGAGTTATCACTCCCTATAGACGTTGAAAACACTGATAATGAGATGGAGCGGGAAAATCGAGTGGGCAACACATATATTATGCTTCAAGCTAGAAATTCACCAACTATAAAAAGACATTTTCCTGATTTTATACAAGATACAAACTATCAAGTTTTTACTTTTTCTCTTTTTGATAATGATATAAATATTGATATATCTTGGTCTAACAAAATGCAAAGTGAAGACAAGGCAGAAGATATGAAGGTTTACAGAAGAAAAGGAAACAAAGAAATGAACACAGTCATTCATGGAAATGGACCAGGGCTAGGAGAAGGTACATTATTGTCACATCAAATGAAATGTGTGCAATCGGTCTCTAATGAGATCGTTTTCATACATTTGAGCCAACTTTTGGGTAAGTACACTTTCAAATTTATGATGTTTAAATGCAGAAAATTTAAGATATTCAATTGTTACAGTAGAATATTGAAAATTTTGATGAGAGAATTTAAAGAAAAATCTGTTGTAATTTGTACTAAAACTGTAAAGGAAATAGCTGTAGAAATTGAAATAAATTTCTTTATTAGAGTTAATCTTTTGTGATGTTAGTGTTAGGGTAGTTAGGGTTAGTTTAGTTTAGTTTTTTAGTTCTTTTTTCCTTCTTTTGGGTTTTCTTTTTCTTTTGCTTGGCCTCCTCATTAGCAAATTCTGCTTAAATTTATCTTACGCATGAGAGTGAAATTCAAACATTTTGTGAAATGAAATTAAAAAGAGAAATAATAAAACCATACACAGTAAAACATGCTTTTAAAATATACTATATATATGTGTGTATATCACGTATATACATCAGATATCAAAATCCTCGTTCAAAAAATAAAAAAAGGAGAGATTCAAAAAGTGAGTGAGAAAGGTTGTAGACGATAGTAGCCATTTAGTCTATCCGGGACGCCTCTTCTATCAAGGCCAAATACCCTATGTAGGCAAGTTCTTGATGAGTTTCAAAGTCTTGGATATGGAGATTAGTAAGAAAAGGCCGAAGTGGAACCACTTCCTCATGTTCCAAAAACTAAGCAATATCATCCATGGAGGGAATCCCGATGGTTGGATGTGCAATAGCTAAAATGGTATCCAGATTCTCCAAGAATTCAGGCTTCACTATTAAGTTGGAAGCTACGTGAACGTCTTCAATAGGTAACCCAATATCCAGAAGTGACGCTACAAAGTGAGAAGCAATGTTAGAGTAAAAATGAAAGTAGCGGTTGGATGCAACATATCTTTCCCCAAGGACTAAGCATAAGTTTGGTACAGTGAAACTGGAAGTCCTAATGACGAAGACCTTTTCAAGCCTTTATGGTGTGATACTCTCTAAGAAAACTTTTTGTCTGCTAGAACAACTAAGCAAGTAGGAGTATCCATGACTAAGAAGCAAATGCAAAGACATAGAACAAAACAAATTTACAGAAAATAAAAAAGAAAAAGAAAAAGAAAAGAGAAGTGTGGAGAATTCGAGAAGAAATGCATGAATTTATAGAGTCATAAGCAAGTTGTGGTACATAGTTGCCTAATTTATTTTTTTGGGAAATCGTATGCAAGGTGGCAACTGGATAATAATCTTCAAGGTTAAACGTTAAATGAAATTAATTCTTTACACATATCTAGTGAAAGTTGCTTCAAATTCGAGTAGTACAGAGATTTCAAAATTAATGGTGGTTATTTCAAATTGTTTAAAAGAGTCGTATTAATTATGGAGGTGTTATGTGTGTGGACTATACAAGAGAATGAAATCGGCAAGGAAGTGCACATCATCACCTGAGTTAGTTGAAGAGATAATACATGTTGAGTAAGGCATGCAAATTTAATGAAAAATAATGTGATCATGTTTCAAGGTAATCATGGAATTTTTTATCCATTAATGAAGTGCAACGCCGTCAAGTTGAGATAGTTAGCACAATTTTTACTAGTTTCCATAAAATTTAATCGGAAGGGTGGTAACTAATGTTTCTAAATTTAGATTTAAATTTGGTGATTAAGTTGTTTGTTGCTAAATTTTAATTTATGAATTTTTTTAACATATAGCGAGTTGCAGTTAGCTGGCATTTGGCATAAATTAGTGAAATTTAGCGGGAAACACACACCTATAGAGAATCGTTAAACAATTTTTTGGGAAGTAGTGAATTGATGAAGGGATTCGCATTGAATGAAAAATAAAAAAGTAACCTTCGCTACCATTGTAATTCCCAACCTAATAGCGGTGCTTCAATGCTTACAAGTTGATAAAAAAGATATTATTGCAATATCAAAAGTGGAAAATGAGCTATCATTGCTATACCTAAAAAAAATGATGATATCAACTCTTTAGGCTATTAAAATAACTCTACCGGGGCTATGGACGCTTGACTGGAAGCAAGGCTCTATCCATGGTTGGCTTTGGAGGATTACTATATTATGTAGTTCAATGTTAATGAACTGATTATTTTTGCTAGTTTCCAAAAAATGGAATTAATTAGAGCACACACGGATGTTTCTGGTGGAGTTTAAATTTTTTATGCCAGAATCTAGGAAAAGGTAGAAGGTTATTGTTTTAAAATATGTATAAGGTTTAATTTACAACTGGTGATTTAATTTCAAGTTTGATTTAAATTTGGTTTTATTGGTTGCAAGTTGTTGTGTGGTCTCACAACATGCCCCAAGGCTGAAAAGACTTGGGGACCCAAGTGAAAAAATATAACTCTTATGGCAAGAGCTAACTAATTGAAAGATCACCAAAAGTGGAGAAAGGAAGAGAAATCTTTGATAATAAGAAAGTACTTTGTATTGTACATGTTTCGTGTACCAGATACCGAGTACTGGAAACATGGAAAAGGAAAAAGGTAATGTGAAGTTCAAATGAAAGACTCTGGTCTAGTAAGAAGTATTCTGGTTTAATGGAGTTCTGGTATAACCAAGGTCCAGGAAAGTAAGTGGGTAAAGCTAAATACCGGGTACCAGGTATAGGGTTACAAAGTGAAATGAAAGGTTAAAATTTTGAATTTATCTAATGATCTCGGTGATCCGGTATATGTTTAAGGATTTATGATATGCTTTTGTAAAAGACATGTTAATTATGGAATTTTTTTGTACTAACATTTGAATAATGGTTTTATTTACATGATATGTTATAAAAAAATTTTAAAGGGATTTAATATTTGGAATTTGTGATTGCAGGAGATATCAATTGTGATGCAAAGCTTAGGTATGGATAGTCAGTAAAACAATATTAGCGAATAAATATAATGATATTACCAAGTTCGATGATGCACTTAAAAGGCTCATGCTAGGACATAGTTCATTGCAAAGATGTGTCAGTTATCGGAGTACCGGGATGTTGGAGTTCAAGCATGTAGTAACAAACTATGTCTATTCTGGGAGTGGTTCATTCCTAGAATGTTCAAACCAAGGAACCTGAGATATAGGAGTTTGACTTCCACCTCATCACTTTTTTTATCACGTGAAGCTCCTATATATATTTGTTTGGATAGATTTGTTTGATTTCAGAAGGAATCCTGACAAAGATGAAAAATTAGAACCCGAAGAGCTTCAACGAGTAAATGGAGTTGACTTCCATTGACTTCAATTGCAATTCTCCTATTGGTCACAATTTTCCATGTGCCTTGATGAGATTGGTCCCTTAGATTTCCTCTCATGTAGTTGTCTTATCCTATCTGAGCCTTGTATTCTATAAAAGGCCAGAGGATGCTTAATTTTGATTTAAGTTCAAAATTTGTGGATGTTGGAGGAGCATAAACTTTCTTTAAGTTTTGTTCTTTTTTCCTGTTTTCTGAACCATTCTAGCATAAAACTTTATATGCATGTAGACATTAATTGATATCAGAGCTTTATGATAGCTAACTATCTTAGTATCTTTTGTAGCTGGTTTTGTAAGTTTTTCCAAACAAGACTATATGTTGTGTCATTTAAGGGTGCATACAGAACCTACTCGATGTCCATAAATGAAACCATCTCTTTAAAATCTTGCATCGTTTTATATGTAGTTGTGAAGCAATCTAGTGAAGTATAAAGCAGTTTACTCTGTTTTGATTAATTCTTTGGGGCATCCATGGAGAATAACTGGGAGAAACTTAATTTTTTGGTATTTTTTATACTTTGTTAAATTAGAATAGATTTTTAAATTTTGAAAATGTTCCAATAAATAGAGAGAAATTAAATGCATGGAATTTTTTTTATTGAAAATATTTTATTTTCCATGAATTTATTGAATGCTTAATGCTAAATCTACTTAAGTGATAGCAAGGAATTCGTGATATTTCATAAAATTTTATGATAAATCTTTTGGTATCATGATGTTTAAACTTAATTTTTTCAATTCGAGGTGTTATCTGAGATGTTTAAAGAACAACCATAGTCCCTTTGAGATTAACAACAATATCACATCATTACCCGAGAGCAACCCTAGTGCAACCATGACCTGGTTATCAGATACTTGGGATTGAAGGAAAGCCGATCTTTGTTCTGTAATGCATAATTTCCCTTTAGGTTGTCTTTGTTCCATATCCTTCATAGGTTCTTTGCGGTCTTTTCTGTGGAGATTTTATTCAACCTATTTACTACAAGTGAAACCGATGTCAACAAGTGGGAACAAAACCTCAAAATCTAGAGAAACTTGTGTAAGTATGACATCTACTACTAAGCAAGATGTAACTTTGACGCCAACCACACGACCACCTTCTACCATTGATCAAGAGGATATCTTGTCGAGACTCCTCCAAGATCACTTGATCACCCTCCCTCCTAAAACTCGTCAGAAATTTTATTCCATTTTGTGCCTTTCATAGAATTCATGGTCACTCCACTAATGAATGTAAGGCTTTGAGTCATAAAATCCAACATTTTTAGGAGTTTGGTATGGGTGATCCCACAAAGTTGGTTTACAATTTCTAGAAGATTTTGATTTTTGTTGAAATCACATTTTTTTAGAAAATATAATGATTTAAGCCTTAAAAAGTTCCATTTAAAACATTCCAATTGAAGAGGGTTTGATCAAACTACCTTAGATCAAACCCCCTTGGATAGAACCCCGCTAGTTTTAAACCATACCTATAACGAAGTCTCCTTTACACATATCAAAATGCTGATAAAAAACCACTTTTGATTTACTTTTTAGGGGATCAAATGAATTGATTTAAATTTTTTTTTTGTAAGAATGTATTCCTTATTATAAGCTTCCCAAAAAGTATAATTTTAAATTTAAATTTAATTTTATTAGTATATTTTTTTTATTTCTTATGAATGTAGGTTTTTCACCAAAAATCAAGCTTTATATTCCACATGTGGAAAAATGGGAGATTATCAAAAAAAAAATTTAAAAATATGAGTGCATGAGATATTGAAGTCCTTGATCCAACAAAAATAAATTAATTGAATTTTGGTAGATACAAAAAAAGTTGTGTTATACAATCTTCCTATGTCTGAATTGTAATTGGTTTGACTTCGAAACTTGATTAATGAAAAAATATTCAATGAAACCAATTGGAAGCACTAGATATCATAGTTAAAAATCTAAATTAGAAAAAAATAGAATTTTATCCTTCATGGAAAAAAAGTTGTGTTATACGGTGAGCATCACTCCTTAAAAATGGTGTTTACTAAAAAAAACTAGTTTTCGAAGGAGATGGAAAAATAAGTACAATATGATTCCAAAAAAAATGAAAAAAATATATTTAGAATCTACAAACAAAATGCCACAAATCACTAGTTTGCATCCTCTTCAAATTCCTCACGGTTTAGCCACTATAGGTGCCCGAAAGTGAAGATTTAGTTAGAAAAAATCAATTCAGTGTCAAGTTTGGCTAAAAATTGTAAACTAGTATTGTGGGATCACCCGCATGATTCCCTATATGGGGGGACCTACTTCCTCTCATTGATATTGATTTTCACTCTAGCCTGCATAATTTCAGATCACCTTTGTCCTGCACTAAGTGGCGGCAAGGGGTTCGATAGCCTTGTCCACGTATGTCACTTGTGGTTGCCTCCTTTGGCTAGTCATTAACCTTTCATGAAAATATTAGAGCAAGCTTGAGTTGTGGATGACATGCCTTAAGTTGGCTCGCATATGACATACTTCCCTTTTTATGATGTAGCTTATCAAAAACATATGACTTGGCATAGGGTTTTTCAAGTAAGCTCTCATGTCTTCTTCTCTCTTCTACTTTAAAGAAATTGCTCAATAGTATTGGTGTTTGCAACCACTTTAAAGTGGGGGAATATATCACCACTCACATTTCATTGTGTGATTTTCTTTTCTTGTTATTCCCTCTCTTGTAAGCATTAGGTACAATGTTCCCCAGGATGAGACATTGCACTTGTCCTCTCTTGGAAACAAGATGGGATCGTTTGCACTTTTCCTCTCTTGGAGACATTGACCATCATGTTCCCTAAGATGAGACCTTGCATGAATAAAGAAAAATCCCTTTGAACAATCCTTACACTATTTTGCATTTACAATGTCTATGAGTGTCAAGCATACAGAGTTTTGCTTACCTTGTAGAGCTCAAAAATAATTTTCCTTTATGGCACCTTGTTAAAGTTATCAGGAGGTATAAAATTAGTATGGTTGAGTGGGAAGCCCATGGGGCATGACTTTCCCCATAGCCACCTATGTGTTTGTGAGTGCATACCAACTAGCGTATGTATTTTTCTTTTTTGGGTTTTCTCACCTAGTGGATAGCCAAGAGTTTTGTCACCCGAGAGTGAGTACATATTTCCTTTTCGAAACAAACAAGCCTAGATCTGATCCACAACTAGCTAGAAAAATGATCAAATCTTGATCCATCCCTTTCATTTTCCTCATTCTTTCCATTGCACGATTTTGTATCTTGGGGGCTTGACTTAGGATCTTGGACCCTGGGGGGGGCTTGCACAACCTCCTTTGATCTTTGTCATTCTTTGTCATTTGCATCTTTATGTACTTGGATCTTTCTTGAATATTCACATTAGGTCTTTAAAATGAAAATAATGACATCTTGTGAAGGTGTTTTGAAGTGTTGTAACACATTTCTACACTTTTCTAGACTCTATTCACTACAATTCACCTAACAAACACCTTTCTATCCATTATCAAGTCCCGTTTTGAAGTCTTGTAAAGTCTTGTAAAGGCCATTCACACTTTTCTAGACTTAATGAACCTACTACTCCCTAATTCAACATTATAAAATGTGTTTAATAAAATCATCACATCAATCTAGAAGTTTTTGGAATTAAACTTAATGATAAACTAGTGTTGTAATGTGTCTCACACATTCACATTGGTTCTTGTGCCTTCCTAGGCTATGTGGACCTCATTTTGGTGTTTTAAAGTGTATTTAATCATAATTTCACATTGAATTTTGTGTGCCAATCCCTAATTGATCTTCACATCAACATTAATAGGCCCCTATTAAGCCATATTATGCATCTCGAGGCTTAAATTGATCAAATACCCGACAAAGTTGCAATTTAAACCTTATTTCCTTATCTCCTAGCATCTAAGCTATCAAATTGGCCCATGTGGGACCCATTCGCCATGCATGGTGAATCAGTCCCATCCAAGTGGGACCCATTCACCATGTGTGGCAAATGAGTCCCATTTGGTCCAATTTTGACCTTTGAGTGGGAATAAAGTGAAATTTAAGTTTAATATTACTTCATGTGGGCTTGTGATGAGGTATTAATAGGTGAAATAGGTGAAACTCCCAAAAATATAAGTATTTTAACTCATTTTCACATTCATTCTTCATTATTCATCCACTAATCTTCCATCTCAAGTCAAGAAACTTAGGGTTTTATCATTTCAAGGCATTAAGACATCAATTTTTGGACTTTCAAGGGCAGATCCTTCATGTTTTACTACAGAATTTCAAGATAAAAAATAATGGCAAGGTAATCAACTCCATTATTACATGTTTCATTCTATTCTTTTATCATTTTGGTTTAATTACCTAAAAGGGGTTTGACCAAGGAAAACCCCCATGCCCTAACATTCAACATCTCTCTCTCTCTTCGTCTTGTTTGTATGCAGATTTAGGACTCTTGAAAGCTTGGAAACCATTGAAGATCAAGTTGCAAGGTTGTGAAAATATTCTCCTCATTCAACAAGTCAAAATATCAACAAAAACTCATTTTAAGACCTGTAAATCAGAGTTTCAAAAGTGGACACGTGTAGGAAGTCAAAGTGCAAATCGGAAGCTCCAGAATCCACCTTTGAATATTCAAAACTTCAAAAGTGGACTCATTCGCCATGGGTGGTGAATGAGTCCCATTCTTAGGTCAATTTTCTATTTTCTGCATTTTTAGATACCCTTTTGTTAGAAACAGGTTTCGGCTCAGTTTTGTAGAACAAGGATTGATTCGCCCAGAATGACGAATGAGTCCCTCCAGGCTTCAAAATCAGCACCAGCAGCATTTCAAATGTCATTTACAGTCTTCATCCACATTCCAGGTGCACACTTTCAGTTTGGTTCAGTTATGTTAAGCTTTGCATTCATTTCTAGTTCTTTATTGTATTACATAATGTGTTTTCAAACAAGTCATAATTCTTAGATTTTGCATTCATAATCTATCAATTTCTTAGTTTAATTGCATTCATATTATTCCATTTAGTCCTAATAACATCACACATGTCCTAATTTGAGTGAACTAGCTAGATTCTTTGCCTCTTTCTTTCTCCTTTTAGGTGAAAAACCCTAGAAGTGCTAGAAAGTTCTAGAGTGCCAAAAATACATGGTTCAATTTGAAAGATTTCAAACACCTTCAGCTCACTGCATTCAAAAATAAAATACTTTGAAGTTCGCATAGCTCTGCTCAAATTTTCATCACACACATCACTTGCATTGATCTTGCATCTATATTACTTCTCTCTTCATACACACCCAACTCACAACAACTACTCTCTTATTTATATCAACCTCAACGTTAAACATTTTCTCTAAGGGAAGCATTCTATCCATTGCATTTACAAATTCAAATTAGGTCGTCACCTAAAAATTCCCACGACATACAGGAAATGAAAGGGGATCAAAACAACACTCAAATGAGATCCAAAATTAAGTCTCACATGGCATGCTATAGATCCATTAATACTTGAACATTTCCTAATGTAGTGTAGACACCAGGTGTGTCGTTACCCATGAAAACACATTAAACATTAAGTACACACTTCTAAAAATTTTGATACACCTAACCACGAATCCTCTTGACACAAACAAGAGAACAACGTGCCATTAACTCTCCTTCAAAACCACAAGTCCTGAAACGCAACTACATAGAAATGTGGAGAAAGTACATTTCTCCCTGACACCTTTTTACAACATTGCAAAACTAATTCTCATACTGGTAAACACAATTTCCTCTCACCAATGATCTAGAACCCAAAATTTTGAATATAGCAACCTTTGACAACCTCGAAAAACATACTAAATCCACATAGCCATAGAATAAATACAAAAGAAATGAGGAGAACAATCCAAAGCACATTCTAAACACTTACACAACACTATTTTCTCTTTTTATCAAATTTTCTCAAAAGCACTTAGAAATCAAGTACCAAAGACATCATCTTAGCTCATTACCTCATTCCAACTCATCTCCAAACACTGCAACAAAATATAGCTCCATGTACTCACAACACCTCCTCAATATATCAACTACACATGCACAATCTATAACAACCTATTTTCCTCTTCTTCTCAATTTTCTCAATATCTTCAGCATTTTCCTCATGCAACAACATAGTTGACATCAATGACAACACCAGTTAGTAGACATCTTTTTGACATTGATGACAACACCTTCATACTTGCAAAAATCTCCCCTTTTGTCATTGATGGCCACACATGATGTTAAAAACCATCAAAGACAACACAACAACTCTGAATTCACTACCTTTTCTCCACCTGAATGATTTGAAAATATGCACAACTTTCTCCACTAATACCTTACACTTTTTTAAATGATACTTTCTCCCCCTTTGACATCAATGGAAAAGGATAAAAAAAAATCATTATTCTCCCCTTTTTGACACTGAACCAACATACCTACTCTAAATATTCCCCATTAGGAGTGTAATTCCCCTGGCACACAACCCCAAAGAAAACTAATACATTTAACATTTATGGCACAATTTTTTTTTTAAAAACAATTAAAGTGTATAAACTATTGTATAAATTAGATTTAAAAGATTACAAATTAAACACCTAATTCCTTTGCAGTACACGTGGTGACATTACATAACTAACCCATTCATTCACTTAACTTTAGTTTTAACCATTAATAAATGATAAACAATGTGACAAGAATAAACCATATGAAAACCATACATGCATTTGCAACAATTTAAACCTGGAAATATTATGTACATATTTCCATAGATACAACAAAACATTAATAGTATTTACAAATTGTAGTTCAAGAATGATTTACATGGTGTGATTATACATTACATTAGTCTGCTAATACAAATCATTTAATACATATACAAAATTACATCATAAATCTTTCCAACACACTTGGGAGTGATACATCAATACATATCATACATCTAGATTACAAGTATACATCTGGTAACATATGAACTCTAGATCAAGCTACATCTGCAAACTCTACACTGAATGATTCAACTGAATAACAGGGAACCCAACAGGGTGCATAGCACATTCCACCTGACCACCCCCGTGCTAGGAGTAAATAAGGAAGGATCCTCGACCAAGAACATCCAAACAGAAACACAAGACTAAACTCCAAACATGAAAAAATCAAGAGAACACGAAGAAAACATAATATCAAAAGTCCACTTCCAAAACATAACCACAATAAATAACAAAACATATCATCAATAGACTACTTCCAGAGGTGAGCAATAAAAACAACTCAAGGGAATGCTAGAAGAAATTCCAACTAGAACCAATTGCCATAATCATAGATCAACATTAAATCACCATAATAGATGCCAACAACAATAAAATTCCAAGCTCACCAAATGAGACCGCAAAAACATTCAACAATAAATATCCAAGGGAACCTTTCACCAACACCAATAAAGTTGCCATGAGGCATATATGCAACATTGAATAACTGAAAGGAGCCTAAAAAGACAACATCAAGAAATAATTTCCTTAACAACATAAGACACAACTACCTCCAGATACGCACAAAAGCTAATGCAAGGGAAGCTACGGGAGAGTGTCATCGCACAGTCCTACATGGGTTATCCTAACTGCCTCTCTCTAGGTGTCGGCCCCCATCTATGGTTATCCTGGCAGCCTCTCTTGGCGTCAGCCCCATAGGGTGACTCATGCGGAACCGTTAACCTCTCGTGAAGATGAGGCAACGATCTTGCCAACCATGGCCTTCTCGACCCACCTTTAGTCTATGAAAGCCCTAATAGGTGGATGAGGCATCCACAATTATCTTATTAATGTTTTACCACCCACCCATTAATTAATTAGGTTATCACTTGCTACTCTAACTCTAACGTGGCTTATCTTGATAGCCCCTTTGTGCGTCGATGCCCACGTAGAGCCACTCTCCCTAGAAACCCAAAACATAAGGTATCAAATTCCAAGGGGTTGTACCAACAAGAAAACTTAATCACAAAATGAAACATCCGCGAGGTAAAACTGTCTTGCCAATAGTCAAATAAGCATACACCCATAAGGACGGGTACAACCCAAATGTAAACTCAAGATCACAACTATAGTCAAAAATAGGGGCAAGTATCAAAGTAAAAGACCACATAATAAAACCATCATTTACCCCCCATGCCTCTGGAAGTCCCTAACAAGCAACTTAGGCTTCTATAGAAGGATAACTAACTTAACGGTTTTCCCACATGATCATAATCCAATTAAATAAAAAAATAGTTAACTCAGTGACAATTCAAGAGAAAAGCAATCACGTACTCAAGTACTCCACAATTCGACATATCTCATTGGAAAAAATTTCCAAGAAATATAAATAATAATTTACCCAAAATCATTGAATTTAATTTAATCAAAAATACTTATTTCTAATTTAATCAATCAACTCATAAAACCAATTTGCAATATAACGTCATCCAGGTTTTCTATAATTTCAACATATAAAAATATAAAAATATATACATATATATATATATATAAATTTAAAATTATACATTTAATTTAACATTATAAAATTCTCAATATAATCCACTGTATATTTACACACAGACACACAATAATAAAACAAATTTAAAACCTCTTAAATGAAATCGCAGCCTTGTATGGGGACTGCGAACCTCCATTATGGGGAGGCCGCAACCTTCACCAGGGTTGTGCCTAGCAGCCCACAGCTGTTGTGCACAGCTGTGGTGGTCTGCGCAGTCCCACGGGGAGTGGGGAGGTACGACGTCAGCCGACCCCTTCCCCCATCTAATATAATTTATTTATTTTTCTATATTTTTTTTTCAATATAAAATATTTTTTAATATAATATTATTTATATATTTTTTATTATTATTTTTATTTTTAAAAGAACAAAAAATTCAGCTCCTTGTAGCATTAAATTTTGACACAAAATTTTTATTTACAAGAACATAATATATATATACTTCTTTTGCACAACCTGATATAAATATATATATATACATATATATGGATAAGTAAACTCGAAAATAAAAGAAATAAAAGTTTGATTTTATTTTAGAAAAAATATAAATCTAGGCATGCATGTTTCAATCAAATAATAAATTTATTTTTCCGAGACAAATGGTAGTTTCTCCAACCAAATATTTAACAACTAAAACATATTGGAGAAAAGAGAATAAGAGGGGTTTTTTAATAGTTTTTCTACAGAAAGTTCAAAAGTTTCACCCAAATAAAATTTTCAAAACACAATTTCTTTTAAATAAAATTATAAAATTCAAGCACGACAAACAAGATTTTCATTTTTCTTATAGAAACTAACATAAGAAAAAGAATTAAATGGAACAAAAAGGAACCTGGAGTCCTACATTTGATGTCGAATCCACAAGCACAACAACCCTCCTCCTTTTGAAAATAATATTCACGAACTTCTTCCTTCTTCAACAACTTCTTCTCCAACCCCTTCTTTCAGCGAACTTCTGGATCAATATATTTTATTTTTTTCTTTTCACAGACAAGTTACAGAGAAGTACACACCTATTTTTTTCAAACCGTTGTTACTTCTCCCCAAAAAACCCAGAAACCAAAACTCTACCCATGAAGAAAACCTCCTTTTTCCCAATAATAAAAATAAATATAAATAAATAAAGCTCTTCCTTTTCCCAAAAATCCACCACATGCATTGGTTCCTTTTTCTTGCTTTAAAAGCTCGCATTTATCCCACAAATTAATTAAAAATTCATTTATTTTAATCTTTATCTTCACATGATAATATCTTAAAATTTTATAATTATATTATTTGAAAGAGATAATCTACAATTTTCAACAACATTATTTATTTAAATTAATTAATTTCTACATTTTAATTAATTAAATAACTTTTAAATTACAAAATTTAAATCTAACATTAAACATAATTACAATTACCTGTAAATAATCATATCAACAAAATAACATTAATTAATCCCATATAAAATAAAGATTAATTAAATAACAACTATTCATAAATAAAATAAATAATCAAAAACCAACACTGAAACAAAGACAAGGTCAAGACAATGACACCGTAAGACTCACAATGAGGGGACGAACTTGGGACGGGGACACTTCCATATCAACTCCCTTTTCAACATCATACCCGTTGGGTTTATGGGACACGTTCAAACTTGACAAGCAGATGGAGTCAGTGTCCTGTACCTGCATCTTGCATAGAAACAAACATCAAGTAGCATGAAAATATTCAATACATACACACCGTGAAAGATAATTCTGGGGTAGTAGGGCACTCACGAGTGAGTGATGCTACTCCATCCTTTCACCAAGACTCAGTAGCAAACACATAAAAAACTATAGCAACATAGAATCACAACATCATCACATTTATTATTAAAGAAACCATAGCATAACCAAGTACTATGATCACCACATAATGTATCATCAACCATCATAATTAATATCAAGTGTAGCAAACCAACTAAACTATGAATCCACAAACAACCAATCTAGTGAACTAATCACCATCACAAACCAAGTACAAAACCAACACAGAAGAGTATCTAAGAGTATCAACAACATGATGGGTATTACATCCTCCCCCCTAGAACATGGCTTACTCCCGGAAGCCACTATACAAATAAGGCTAACACAAGGGTCCTAAATGCATTTCCGATAGGAAGAATATCGGTGCATTGCGCACTACACTGAGGGTCCTATCCTTTCCACCAGATTTCTGTACCTTTGAACCCACATCACCCAGAGACAAACTCAGATAACAAGTACAATTGACACAAACGAAATGACACACCCATAAGAGTACGAGCAACTAGGTCAACACAATGGGCTCATAGTGCCCCAATGTTTGAACCTAGGCTCTAATACCTTGTGTAATGCCCCCACCATGCAACCCCAAAGAAAACTAATACATTTAATATTTATGGCACAATTTAAAAAAAAAAAAAATTAAAGTGAATAAATTATTGTATACATTAGATTTAAAAGATTACAAATTAAACACCTAAGTCCTTTGGGGTACACGAGGTGACATTACGTAACTAACCCATTCATTCACTTAACTTCAGTTTTAACCATTAATAAATGATAAACAATGTGACAAGAATAAACCATATGAAAACCATGCATGCATTTACAACAATTTATACCTGGAAATATTATGTACATATTTCCACAAATACAACATAAGATTAACAGTATTTACAAATTGTAGTTCTAGAATGATTTACATGGTGTGATTATACATTACATCAATCTGCTAATACAACTCATTTAATACATATACAAAATTACATCATAAATCTTCCCAACACATGTGAGAGTGATACATCAATACATATCATACATCTAGAGTACAAGTATACATCTAGTAACATATGAACTCTGGATCAAGCTGCATCTACAAACTCTACACTAAATGGTTCAACTACATAACAAGGGACCCAATGGGGTGCGTAGCACATTCCACCTGGCCACCCCCATGCTAGGAATAAATAAGGAAGGATCCCTGACCAAGAACGTCCAAACAGAAACACAAGACTAAACTCCAAACACGAAAAGCAAGAGAACACAAAGAAAACATAATATCAAAATTCCACTTCCAAAACATAACAACAATAAATCACAAAACATATCATCAATAGACCACTTCCAGAGGTTAGCAATAAAAAAAATCAAAGGAATTGTAAACAAGTATTGTGGGATCACCTGGGGGGACCTACTTCCTCTAATTGATATTGATTTTCACTCTAGCCTGCATCATTTCGAATCACCTTTGTCCTACACTAAGTGGGGGTAAGGGGTTCGATAGCCTTGTCCTCGTATGTCACTTGGGGTTGCCTCCTTTTTCTAGTCATTAACCTTTCATGAAAATATCAGAGCAAGCTTGAGTTGTGGATGACATGCCTTAAGTTGGCTTGCATATGACATACTTCCTTTTTTTATGACGTAGCTTATTAGAAACATATGACTTGCATAGGGATTTTCAAGTAATCTCTCATGTCTTCTTCTCTCTTCTTCTACTTTAAAGAAATTTCTCAACAATATTGGTGTTCACAACCACTTTAAAGTGGGGGAATACATCACCACTCACATTTCATTGTGTAATTTTCTTTTCTTGTGATTCCCTCTCTTGGAATCATTAGGTACAATGTTACCCAGGATGATACATTGCACTTGTCTTGTCTTGGAAACAAGATGGGGTCATTTGCACTTTTCCTCTCTTGGAGACATTGAGCATGATGTTCCCTAAGATGAGACCTTGCATGAATAAAGAAAAATCCCTTTGAACAATCCTTACACTATTCTACATTTACAATGTCTGAGTGTCAAGCATACAGAGTTTTGCTTACCTCGTAGAGCTCAAAAAACATTTTCCTTTGTGGCGCCTTGTTAAAGTTATCAGGAGATATAACTTTAGTATGGTTAAGTGTGAAGCCCATGTGGCACGAATTTCCCCATAGCCACCTATGTGTTTGTGAGTGCATACCAACTAGCATATGTATTTCACCTTTTTGGGTTTTCTCACCCAACGGATAGCCAAGAGTTCCATGACCCCATTTTGAGTATATATTTCCTTTCTGAAACAAACAAGCCTAGATTTGATCCAAAACTAGTTGGAAAAATTATTGAAGCTTGATCCATCACTTTCATTTTCCTCGTTCTTTCCATTGCATGATTTTGTATCTTGGGGGCTTGACTTAGGATCTTGGACCCTGGGGGCTTGCACGACCTCCTTTGATCTTTTTCATTCTTTGTCATTTGCATCTTTACACTTGGATCTTTCTTGAATGGCTACTTTAGTGTGAGTTTGAAGCAAGTTCATCCTCTCACTAAAGTGGGGCCTTAATGCACCATAGAAAAATGGCCACTTGTCATTTTCATGGTCTTTTTAGGCATATCCTTTTGATGTTTGATCTATTTTGCTTTGATTTATTGTTGTAATGTGGCTTGAACATTCACATTAAGTCTTTAAAATGAAAATAATGACATCTTATGAAGGTGTTTTGAAGTGTTGTAACACATTTCTACACTTTTCTATACTCTATTCATTACAATTCACCTAAAAAACACCTTTTTATTCATTATCAAGTCCTATTTTCAAGTGTTGTAAAATGTATTTAATCATAATTTCACATTGAATTTTGTGTCCCAAGCCCTAATTGATCTTCACATCAACATTAATAGGCCCCTATTAACCAATATTATGCATCCTGGGGCTTAAATTGATCAAATACTCGACAAAGTTGCAATTTAAACCTTATTTCCTTATCTCCTAGCATCTAAGTTGTCAAATTGGCCCATGTGGGACCCATTCACCATGCATGGTGAATCAGTCCCATCCAAGTGGGACTCATTCACCATGTGTGGTGAATCAGTCCTATTTGATCCAATTTTGACCTTTGAGCGAGAATAAAGTGAAATTTAAGTTTAATATTACTTCATGTCAGCCTGTGATGAGGTATTAATAGGTGAAATAGGTGAAATTCCCACAAATATAAGTATTTTAACTCATTTTCACATTCATTCTTCTTTATTCATCCACCAATCTTCCATCTCAAGTCAAGCAACTTAGGGTTTTATCATTTCAAGGCATTAAGACATCAATTTTTGGACTTTCAAGGGCAGATCCTTCATGTTTTACTCCAAAATTTCAAGATAAAAAATCATGGAAAGGTAATCAACTCCATTATTACATGTTTCATTCTATTCTTTTATCATTTTTGTTTAATTACCTAAAAGGGATTTGACCAAGGCAAACCCCCATGCCCTAACATTCAACATATCTCTCTATCTTCATCTTGTTTCTATGTAGATTTAGGACTCTTGAAAGCTTGGAAACCATTGAAGATAAAGTTACAAGGTTGTGAAAGTCTTCTCCACATTCAACAAATCAAAATATCAACAAAAACTCATTTACAGACCTATAACTCAGAGTTTCAAAAGCGGACACCTGTAGGAAGTCAAAGTGCAAATTGGAAGCTCTAGAATCCCCCTTTGAATATTCAAAAATTCAAAATTGGACTCATTCACCAAATGAGTACCATTCCAAGGTCAGTTTTGTGTTTTCTGCATTTTTAGATACCCTTTTGTTAGAAACAGGTTTCAGCTCAGTTTTGCAGAACAAGGATTGATTTGCCCAGAATGGCGAATGAGTCCCTCCAGGCTTGAAAATCAGCATCAACAACATTTCAAATGTCATTTCCAATCTTCATCCACATTCCAGGTGCACACTTTCAGTTTGGTTCAGTTATGTTAAGCTTTGCATTCATTTCTAGTTCATTGTTGTATTACATAATGTGTTTTCAAACAAGTCATAATTCTTAGATTTTGCATTCATAATCTATCAATTTCTTAGTTTAATTGCATTCATATTATTCCATTTAGTCCTAATAACATCACACATGTCCTAATTTGAGTGAAATAGCTAGATTCTTTGCCCCTTTCTTTCTCCTTTTATGTGAAAAACCCTAGAAGTGCCAGAAAGTTCTAGAGTACCAAAAATCTACGTTTCAATTTGAAAGATTTTGGACACATTTGGCTCACTACATTCAAGAATACAATACTTTTAAGTTCACACAGATCTGCTCAAATTTTCATCACACACATCACTTGCATTGATCTTGCGTCTATCTTACTTCTCTCTTCATATGAACCCAACTCACAACAACTACTCTCTTATTTATATCAACCTCAACGTTAAACATTTTCTCTAAGGGAAGCATTCTATCCATTGCATTTAAAAATTCAAATTAGGTTGGCACCTAAACATTCCCACGGCATACAGGAATGAAAGGGGACCAAAACAACACTCAACCAAGACCCAAAATTAAGTTTCAAATGCCATGCTATAGATCCATTAATACTTGAACATTTCCTAATGTAGTGTAGACACCAGGTGGGCTGTTACCCATGAAAACACATTAAGCATTAAGTACATGCTTCTGAAACTTTTGATACACCTAACCACGAATCCTCTTGACACAAACAAGAGAACAACGTGCCATTAACTCTCCTTCAAAACCACAAGTCCTGAAAAGAAACTACATAGAAATGTGGAGAAAGTATATTTCTCCCTGACACCTTTGTACAACACTGCAAAACTAATTCTCATAGTGGTAAACACAATTTCCTCTCACCAATGATCTAGGACCCAAAATTTTGAATATAGCAACCTCTGACAACCTCGAAAAACATACTAAATCCACATAGGCATAGCATCAATACAGAAGAAATGAGGAGCACGATCTAGAGCACATTCTAAACACTTACACAACACTATTTTCTTTATCAATTTAACACGCTGTGGAAAAATACCTCCTACTTAACTATTTTCTTTGTTTATCAATTTTTCTCAAAAGCACTTAGAAATCAAGTACCAAAGACATCATCTTAGCTCATTACCTCATTCCAACTCATCTCCAAACACTGCAACAAAAGATAGCTCTATGTACTCACAACACTTCCTCAATATATCAACTACACATGCACAACCTATAACAACCTATTTTCCTCTTCTTCTCAATATTTTTGAATATCTTCAACATTTTTCGTCATCAAACAACACAGTTGACATCAATGACAACACCAATTAGTAGACATCTTTTTCACATCAATGAGAACACCTTCATACTTGCAAAAACCTCCCCTTTTTTCATTGATGGCAACACATGATGTTAAAAACCATCAAAGACAACACAACTTTGAATTCACTACCTTTTCTCCACCTGAATGATTTGAAAATATGCACAACTTTCTTCACTGATACCTTACACTTTTTTACTTGATACTTTCTCCCCCTTTGACATCAATGGAAAAGGATAAAAAAAAATCATTATTCTCACCTTTTTGACACTGAACCAACATACCTACTCTAAATATTCCCCATTAGGAGTGTAATGCTCCAGCCACGCAACCCTAAAGAAAACTAATACATTTAACATTTATGGCACAATTTTATTTTTTTTTAAACAATTAAAGTGTATAAATTATTGTATACATTAGATTTAAAAGATTACAAATTAAACACCTTAGTCCTTTGGGGCACACGAGATGACATTACATAACTAACCCATTCATTCACTTAACTTTAGTTTTAACCATTAATAAATGATAAACAATGTGACAAGAATAAACCATATGAAAACCATACATGCATTTGCAACAATTTAAACCTAGAAATATTATGTACATATTTCCACAAATACAACATAACATTAATAGTATTTACAAATTATAGTTCAAGAATGAATTGCATGGTGTGATTATACATTACATCAGTCTGCTAATACAACTCATTTAATACATATGCAAAATTACATCATAAATATTTCCAACACACTTGGGAGTGATACATAAATACATATTATACATCTAGAGTACAAGTATACATTTGGTAACATATGAACTCTAGATCAAGCTACATCTACAAACTCTACACTAAATGGTTCAATTGCATAATAGGGGACCCAAAGGGGTGCATAGCACGTTCCACCCGACCACCCCCATGGTAGGAGTAAATAAGGAAGGATCCCCAACCAAGAACATCCAAACAGAAACACAAGACTAAACTCCAAACACAAAAAGGAAGAGAACACAAAGAAAACATAATATCAAAAGTCCACTTCCAAAACATAACAGCAATAAATCACAAAACATATCATTAATAGACCACTTCTAGAGGTGAGCAATAAAAACAACTCAAGGGAATGCTAGAAGAAATTCCAACCAAAACCAATTTCCAAAATGATAGATTGACATTAAATCACCATCAGAGGTTCCAACAAGAATAAAATTCCAAGCTCACCAAGTGAGACCGCAAAATCAATCAATAATAAATATCCAAGGGAACCTTTCACCAACACCAATAAAGTTGGCATGAGGCGTATATGCAACATTGAATAATTGAAAGGAGGCTACAAAGACAACATCAAGAAATAATTGCCTTAACAACATAAGACACAACTTCCTCCAAATACGCACAAAATCTAATGCAACAGAAGCTATGGGAGAGTGTGATCGCATAGTCCTACATGGGTTATCCTGACTGCCTCTCTCTAGGCATCGGCCCCCATCTATGGTTATCTTAACAGCCTCTCTAGGCATCGGCCCCATAGGGTGACTCATGTGGAACCATTAACCTCTCATGAAGACGAGGCAACGATCTTGCCTTCTCGGCCCACCTTTAGTCTATGAAAGCCCTAATAGGTGGACAAGGCATCCACAATTATCTTATTAATGTTTTATCTCCCACCCATTAATTAATTAGGTTATCACTTGTTACTCTAACTCTAATGTGGGTTATCTTGATAGCCCCTTTGTGCGTCGGCGCCCACGTAGAGCCCCTCTCCCTAGAAATCATAAACATAAGGTATCAAATTCCAAAGGGTTGTACCAACAAGAAAATTGAATCACAAAATGAAACATCCGCGAGGCAAAACCATCTTGCCAATAGTCATATAAACATCCACCCATAAAGACAGGTACAACCCAAATGTAAACTCAAGATCACAACTATAGTAAAAAATAGGGGAAAGTATCAAAGTAAAAGACCACATAATAAAACCATCATTTCCCCCCATACCTCTGGAAGTCCCTAACAAGCAACTTAAGCTTCTATAGAAGGATAACTAACTTAACGGTTTTCCCACATGACCATAATCCAATTATATGAAACAATAGTTAACTCAGTGACAATTCAAGAGAAAAGCAATCATGTACTCAAGTACTCCACAATTCGACATATCTCATTGAAAAATTATCCAAGAAATATAAATAATAATTTACCCGAAATCATTCAATTTAATTTAATCAAAAATACTTATTTCTAATTTAATCAATCAACTCATAAAACCAACTTGCAATATAACATCATCTAGCTTTTCTATAATTTCAACATATAAATATATATATATAATTATACATTTAATTTAACATTATAAAATTATCAATATAATCCATTGTATATTTACACACACACACACACATATATATACACATATATATTAATATATATATACATATATTTATATATTATATAATATATATATACATTATAAAACAATTTAAATAAAATTTAATTTAATAAATTTAAATATTAATAATAAAAAAACAAATTTAAAACCTCTTAAATGAAATCACAGCCTCATATGGGGACTGCGAACCTCCATTATTAGGAGGCTGTAGCGTCCACCAGAGCTGTGCCCAGCAGCCCACGATTGTTGTGTGTAGTCATGGTGGTCTGCGCAGTCCCACGGGGAGTGGGGAGGTATGACATCAGCCAACCCCCTTCCCCCATATAATATAATTTATTTTTTTCAATATAAAATTATTTTTTAATATAATTTTATTTATATATATATATTAAAACATGTTCAGAAAACTCAACTCCTTGTAGCATTAAATTGACACAAAAATTTTATTTACAAGAACAGAATATATATATTTCTTTTGCACAACCTAATATATATATATATATATAATATATATATTTATATTTATATATATATAATATATATATTTATATTTATATATATATATAATATATATATATATATATAATATATATATATATATATTTATATATTTATATATATATAATATATATATATTTATATTTATATATATATATATATATATATATAATATATATATACATATATGTGCATAAGTAAATTTGAAAATAAAAGAAATAAAAGTCTGATTTTCTTTCAGACAAAATATAAATCTGGGCATGCATGTTTCAATCACAGAATAAATTTATTTTTCCGAGACAAATGGTAGTTTCTCCGACCAAATATTTAACAACTAAAACATATTGGAGAAAAGAGAATAAGAGGGTTTTTTTAATAGTTTTTCTATAGAAAGTTCAAAATTTTCACCCAAAACAAATTTTCAAAACACAATTTCTTTTAAATAAAATTATCAAGTTCAGGCACGACAAACAATATTTTCATTTTTCTTATAGAAACTAACATAAGGAAAATAATTAAATGGAACAAAAAGGAACCTGGAGTCCTACGTTTGATGTCGAATCCACAAGCACAGCAACCCTCCTCCTTTCGAAAATAATCTTCACGAACTTCGTCCTTCTTCAACAACTTCTTCTCCAACCCCTCCTTTCAACTAACTTCTAGATCAATATTTCTTTTTTCTTTTCATAGACAAGTTAAAGAGAAGTACACACCTATTTTTTTCAAACTGTTGTTACTTCTTCTCCCCAAAAAACCCAAAAACCAAAACACTACCCCTGAAGAAAACCTCCTTCTTTTTCCCCAATAATAAAAATAAATAAACCTCTTCCTTTTCCCAAAAATCCATCATGTCATGGATTGGTTCCTTTCTCTTGTTTTAAAAGCTCACATTTATCCCACAAATTAATTAAAAATTCATTTATTTTAATCTTTATCTTCACATGATAATATCTTCAAATTTTATAATTTTAATATTTGAAAGAGATAATCTACAATTCTCAACAACATTATTTATTTAAATTAATTAATTTCTACCTTTTAATTAATTGAATAACTTTTAAATCTAACATTAAACTTCACTGCGATTACCTATAAATAATCATATCAACAAAATAACATTAATTAATCCCATATAAAATAAAGATTAATTAAATAACAACTATTCACAAATAAAATAAATAATCAACAACAACCAACACTGAAACAAAGACAAGGTCAAGACAACGACACCGTAAGACTCACAACGAGGAGACGAACTTGGGACGGGGACACTTCCTTATCAACTCACTTTTCAACATCATACCCATTGGGTTTATGGGACACGCTCAAACCTATCAAGCAGGGGGAGTCGATGTCCTATACCTGCATGTTGCATAGAAACAAATGTCAAGTAGCATGAAAATATTCAATACAAACACACCGTGAAAGGTAATCATGGGGTAGCAGGGCACTCGCGAGCAAGTGATGCTACTCCATCCTTCCACCAAGACTCACTAGAAAACACATAAAAAACCATAGGAACATAGAATCACAACATCATCACATATATTATTAAAGAAAACCATAGCATAACCAAGTAATATGATCACCACATAATGTATCATCAACCATCATAAGTAATATCAAGTGCAGCAAACCAACTAAATTATCAATCCACAAACAACCAATCCAGTGAACTAATCACCATCACAAACCAAGTACAAAACCAACACAAAAGAGTATCTAAAAGTATCAACAACACGAGGGGTATTACGTCCTCCCCCCTAGAACATGGCTTACTCCCGGAAGCCACTATACAAATAAGGCTAATACAAGGGTAACACAAAGGTCCATAATGCATTTCTGGTAGGAATAATATCAGTGCATTGCGCACTACACCGAGGGTCCTATCCTTTCCACCAGATTTCTACACCTTTGAACCCACATCACCCAAAGACAAACTCAAATAATAATTGCAGTTGACACAAACAAAATGACACACCCACAAGAGTACGAGCAACTAGGTCAACACATTGGGCTCATAGTGCCCCAATGTTTGAACCTAGGCTCTGATATCATGTGTAATTCCCCCGTCATGCAACCCCAAAGAAAACTAATAGATTTAACATTTATGGCACATTTTAAAAAAAAAACAATTAAAGTGTATAAATTGTTGTATACATTATATTTAAAATATTACAAATTAAACACCTAAGTCCTTTGGTGTACATGAGGTGACATTACATAACTAACCCATTCATTCACTTAACTTTAGTTTTAACCATTAATAAATGATAAATAATGTGACAAGAATAAACCATATGAAAACTATACATGCATTTACAACAATTTTTACCTAGAAATATTATGTACATATTTCCATAGATACAACATAACATTAACAGTATTTACAAATTGTAGTTCTAGAATGATTTACATGGTGTGATTATACATTACATCAGTCTACTAATACAACTCATTTGATACATATACAAAATTACATCATAAATCTTCCCAACACACATGGGAGTGATACATCAATACATATCATACATCTGGAGTACAAGTATACATCTAGTAACATATGAACTCTAGATCAAGTTGCATCTAAAAACTCTACACTGAATGGTTCAACTGCATAACAAGGGACCCAACGGGGTTCGTAGCATGTTCCACCCAACCACCCCCGTACTAGGAGTAAATAAGGAAGGATACCTGACCAACAACATCCAAACAGAAACACAAGACTAAACTCTAAACATGAAAAGAAAGAGAACAGAAAGAAAACATAATATCAAAAGTCCACTTCCAAAACATAACAACAATAAATCACAAAACACATCATCAATAGACCACTTCCATAGGTTAGCAATAAAAAAAAATCAAGGGAATGCTAGAGAAAAGTCAAACCATAACCAATTTCCAAAATCATAGACCAACATTAAATCGTCATAAGAGGTGTCAACAACAATAAAATTCCAAGCTTACCAAATGAGACCGCAAAATCAATCAAGAATAAATATCCAAGGGCGCCTTTCACCAACACCAATAAAGTTTCCATGAGGCATATATGCAACATTGAATAATTGAAAGGAGGCTACAAAGACAACATCAAGAAATAATTTCCTTAACATAAGACACAACCGCCTCTAGAGATGCACAAAAGAAAACTCAAGGGAAGCTACTGGAGAGTGTCAGCGCACAGTCCTACATGGGTTATCCTAACTTCCTCTCTCTATTCCAGCCCCCATCTATGGTTATTCTAACAACCTCCCTAGGTGATGGCCCCATAGGGTGACTCGTGTGGAACCGTTAACCTCTTGTGAAGACGAAGCAATGATCTTTCCAACCATGGCCTTCTCGGCCCACCTTTAGTCTATGAAATCCCTAACAAGTGGACAAGGCATCCACAATTATCTTATTAATGTTTTACCACCCACCCATTAATTAATTAGGTTATCACTTGTTACTCTAACTCTAACGTGGGTTATCCTGGCAGCCCCTTTGTGTGTCGGCAGCCACGTAGAGCCACTCTCCCTAGAAACCCAAAACATAACATCAAATTTTAAGGGGTTGTACCAACAAGAAAACTAAATCACAAAATGGAACATCCTCAAGGCAAAACCATCTTGCCAATAGTCATATAAACATGCACCCATAAATATGGGTACAACCCAAATGTAAACTTAGGATCACAACTATAGTCAAAAATAGGGGCAAGTATCAAAGTAAAAGACCACATAATAAAACCATCATTTCCCCCCCATGCCTCTGGAAGTCCCTAACAAGCAACTTAAGCTTCTATAGAAGGATAACTAACTTAACGGTTTTCCCACATGACCATCATCTAATTATATAAAACAATAGTTAACTCAGTGACAATTCAAGAGAAAAGAAATCAAGTACTCAAGTACTCCACAATTCAACATATTGCATTGGAAAAAATTTCCAAGAAATATAAATAATAATTTACCCAAAATCATTCAATTTAATTTAATCAAAAATACTTATTTCTAATTTAATCAATCAACTCATAAAACCAACTTGCAATATAACATCATCCAGCTTTTCTATAATTTCAACATATAAATATATATAAATATTTATATTTAAAATTATACATTTAATTTAGCATTATAAAATTATCAATATAATCCACTGTATATTTACACACACACACACACATATATATATTAAAATATATATATATATATATTAAAATATATATATATATATATATTAAAATATATATATATATATATACATATTTATATATAATATATATATATTATAAAACGATTTAAATAAAATTTAATTTAATAAATTTAAATCTTAATAATAAAAAAACAAATTTAAAACCTCTTAAATGAAATCGTAGCCCCATATGGGGACCACGAACCTCCATTATGGGGAGGTTGCAACTACGCCCAGCAGCCCACAACTGTTGTGTGCAGTCGTGGTGGTTTGCACAATCCCATAGGGAGTGGGGAGGTACGGCGTCAGCCGACCCCCTTCCCCCATATTTTTTTCTATATTTTTTTTTTCAATATAATATTTTTTTTTACTATAATTATATATATATATATTTAAAAGAACAGAAAACTCAGCTCCCTATAGCATTAAATTTTGACACATAATTTTTATTTACAATAACAAAATATATATACTTCTTTTGCACTACCTGATATATATATATATATATATATATGCATAAGTAAACTTGAAGATAAAAGAAATAAAAGTTTGATTTTCTTTCAGACAAAATATAAATTTGGGCATGCATGTATTATCAAATTCAGGCACGACAAACAAGATTTTCATTTTTCTTATAGAAACTAACATAAGAAAAAGAATTAAATGGAACAAAAAGGAACATGGAGTCCTATGGTTGATGTCGAATCCACAAGCACAACAACCCTCCTCCTTTTGAAAATAATTTTCACAAACTTCTTCCTTCTTCAACAACTTCTTCTCCAACCCCTTCTCAATATATTTTATTTTTTTCTTTTCATAGACAAGTTATAGAGAAGTACACACCTATTTTTTTCAAACTGTTGTTACTTCTCCCCAAAAAACCCAAAAACCAAAACTCTTCCTGTGAAGAAAACCTCCTTCTTCTTCCCCAATAATAAAAATAAATAAAGCTCTTCCTTTTCCCAAAAATCCACCACATGCATTGGTTCATTTTTCTTGCTTTAAAAGCTCACATTTATCCCACAAATTGATTAAAAATTCATTTATTTTAATCTTTATCTTCACATGATAATATCTTCAAATTTTATAATTTTAATATTTGAAAGAGATAATCTACAATTCTCAACAATATTATTTATTTAAATTAATTAATTTCTACCTTTTAATTAATTAAATAACTTTTAAATTAAAACATTTAAATCTAACATTAAACTTAATTACAATTACCTATAAATAATCATATCAACAAAATAACATTAATTAATCCCATATAAAATAAAGATTAATTAAATAACATCTATTCACAAATAAAATAAATAATCAACAACAACCAACACTGAAACAAAGACAAGGTCAAGACAACAACACCATAAGACTCACAACGAGGGGATGAACTTGGGATGGGGACACTTCCTTATCAACTGCCTTTTCAACATCATACCCATTGGGTTTATGGGACATGCTCAAACCTGTCAAGCAGGTGGAGTCAGTGTCCTATAGTTGCATCCTGCATAGAAACAAATGTCAAGAAGCATGAAAATCTCCAATACAGACACACCATGAAACATAATCATGGGGTAGCAGGGCACCCATGAGCGAGTGATGCTACTTTGTCCTTTCACCAAGACTCACTAGAAAACACATCAGAAACCATAGCAACATAGAATCACAACATCACCACATATATTATTAAAGAAAACCATAGCATAACCAAGTAATATGATCACCACATAATGTATCATCAACCATCATAAGTAATATCAAGTGTAGCAAACCAACTAAACTATGAATCCACAAACAACCAATCCGGTGAACTAATCACCATCACAAACCAAGTACAAAACCAACACAAAAGAGTATCTAAGAGTATCAAAAACATGAGGGGTATTACAAGTAGTATACCCAATCAAATCAGCATCTCAATGACAACACATGACACTACACACTCCCACTGAGAGGTAGCCACCAACATCAGTCCAGAAAAGGAATAGATCCATAGATCCACTGGACCGATGCATCTCCATATGCATCTAGTTCAATGAAGGATGGGTAATAACCCCCAACCTCTCTCGAAGACACTCAAAAGTATCCTTAGGAAGAGCCTTAGTAAAATATGTCAGCAATCTAATCCTTTGTAGGTACATACTCAAGTTTCACCTCATTCTCCATAACTTTCTCTCTCATAAAGTGATACCTAATAGATATATGCTTTTTCTTTCAATGCGCTTTTTCTTTCAATGCATCACTATATTCTTTGAAATGTTAATTGCACTTGTATTGTCATAGGTTGGTCATATACAACTTTGATATCCTTCAATGTCTATCTCATCCACAAGACCTATGTACAGCATGATGTTGTAATATACTCAGCCTCTATAGTAGACAAATAAACTAAATCATGCTTCTTACTCAATCATGACACCAATCTACACCCAAGAAAGAATGCACCACCACCTGTACTTTTCTTTTCATCAACACAATTGACCCAATCTGCATTTGTATAAGCATTTAATGTGAAATCAATATCCTTACGATACCATAAGCCATAATCCAGAGCACCTCTTAAATATATAAATATCCTCTTCACTGCTGCAACATGTGTTTCTTTAGGATCTTCTTGAAATCTAGCCACAAGAAAAACTGCATGCATGATATCTAGTCTAGTAGCAGTTAGATATAGCAGTCCACCAATCATAGATCTATATTTGCTCTGATCAGACTTAGGTAAATCATCATTTTTTCTCAATTTACAACCAATCACCGTAGGAGTGCATACCCATTTGGAGTCATCCATTCCAAACTTCTTCAACATCTCTTTGACATACTTAGATTGTGAAATGAAAATCCTTTTTTTCTGTTTGATTGATTTGTAGCCCAAAGAAGAAATTCATCTCCCCAAACATTGACATTTCAAACTCTTTCTACATATCTTCAGCAAATTTCTTACATGTAGCTTCATTTCCACCAAAGATAATATCATCCACATATACAACCACTATCAAGATTTTGTCTTCCTCTATTTTGAAGTAAAGATTACTATCTATGGTTCCCTTACTGAATCCTTGTTGTATCAAATATCTTTCCAATCTTGCATACCAAGCTATGGGAGCTTGCTTCAATCCATATAGCTCCTTCTTTAATTTTCACACCATATCTAGTTGATCTGATAACTAAAATCCTTCAGGTTGTTCCATGTAGACTTCTTCTAATTCACCCTTCAAAAAACCAGACTTCACATCCATCTGATAAAATTTAAATTCCTTGTATGTTGCAAATGCCAAAAACATTCTAATAGCTTCCATCCTAGCCACATGAGAAAATGTATCCTCAAAGTCTATTCCTTCCACTTGTGAGTAACCCTTACACACAAGTCTTGTCTTATTCCTTACCACTTCTCCATTCTCATTCAACTTGTTTCTAAATACCCACTTAGTTCCAATTATATTCTTGTTTTTCGGTCTAGGAACCAATTCCCAAGTTTATTTTTTCTCAATTTGCACAAGTTCTTTCATCGCCTTCATCCAATGTTCATACTTGCATGCTTCACTCACTATTTTAGGAACTTGACATTAGAAAGTAAACACAGATTTACCTCAACTTCAGTAGCTTTGCTTCTTGTCAATACACCTTTCCTTTTGTCTCCAATGATTTTTTCTTCAAAATGATTCTTTTTCACATACTTAGGGGTCTTATGGGTCTTCTCTAGAGCTTCTTCCTCTTCATTCTACACTTCTTCTTCATTGGATTTTTCTTCTTCTACTTCTCTGCAATCAAGTTCATCTAACACATATCCATCCACTACAATTGAATTTTGCAAGTTTTCATCAACCTTAACATTTGCACTTTCAACTATATTTCTTAGCCTTTTGTTGTAACATCTATAAGCTTTTATTTTAGTAGAATATCCAAGGAAGATACCTTCATCAAACCTTGCATCAAAATTTCCTAAGTTTTTGTCTTCTCTTTTGATATAACATTTGCTTCCAAATACTCTAAGTACTTTACAGTAGGAATCCTTCCAAACCATAACTCGTAGGGAGTCTTTATGTTGTTAGATTTAGCTTGAACTCTATTGAGTATGTAAACAATATTATGAATAGCTTCTCTCCCATAGACTTCTGGTAGGTTTTCCTCTTTCATCATAGTCCTAGTAGCCTAGATTGAATTTTCTAGTTTTTTCTTTCAACAACTCCATTCTATTGAGGAGTTATAGGGAAAACAAATGCCTCTTTATACCATGAACTTCAAAAACACATGTTAAACTCATTGGAGGTGATTCACCACCTTTGTTAAACCTTAAACATTTGATTTCCAAATCCATTTCATTCTCAACCATAGCTTTATATGCCTTGAATTTGTCTAGTGCATCATATTTTTCTCTAAGAAATGTAGCCTGTGTCATTAGATAGAATAATCATTAATCAAAATCATAAAGTATGTATCACCTTGTAGACTTCTCACTCTTGTAGGACCACAAAGATCTATATGTACTAATTCCAATAGTCTGATAGTAGATTGTCCCTTTCCCTTGAAAGTACTCCTTACTTTCTTTCCAAACTAACAATCTCTGTAGACAACATTGATCGGCTTTCTGATTCTAGCTAGGTCTCTCGCTACATGAACTGAATTGATTCTCACCAAATTATCAAAATTCATATGTGTAACGCCCATCGTACAAACCCCAAAGGACAAACATTACAAACAATTTTTTTATTAAAAATACAAAGTAGACATGCAACTAACATTAAAACATATTTACATTGCACATTAACATCATAACGTCAAGTCCTTTGGGGCACGCGAGGTCACATCGCATAACCAACTCATAATGAAAAGATAAAAGTTAAAACTAAGTAACTTATCCAAATTTCATCCATCATAACATTACAATAATCATTTACAGAAGTACATCCATGTAACCATAAGTAAGTATAATTACATCACATATTACAACCATAGTAAATCTCATCCAATGGATGGTTACAAAGGTTCATCAATAACACAACATCATTTAAGGCATTACATTACATGTTCTCAATAAATAAATTACAACAAGTCCTCCCATACATGTGGGATAATTACATAGCACAAATAATGTCAGAATTACAAAGTGAACAACCGGTACAAGCTCCAACTGAAGAATGCTGAGAAGAATGAACGTTGATGGGGAACCCAGTAGGTGCGGAGCACGTTCCACCTGACCACGTGGGTTATAAATAACCCACCCCTCGTGCTCAAAGGTGACAAGGAAGTAATCACGACCATGAATGCCATAAAACAACTCCAATAAAGGACAACATAGTACAATAATTCCATATTCAACATCAAGGATTAAAAAGGACATAAATGACAACATCCATGAGTCAACATAATAAACATAAAGCCATTAATCTTATCACAAACAAACCAAAGAAATAACCATTAACCAAGTAACCCAGGAAACAATCATAAAACATATCCAAATGAACCTGAAACAACAATCAAAACACACTTCCAGAGGCAACCAAGAAAACAAGGCATAAGGGCATCTAGTGGAGAGTGTCATCGCATAGCCTACATGGGTTATCTTGGCCCTTCCTCCAACATGAGGCGTCGGCCCCCATCTATGGTTATCCTGACCCTTCCTCCTACTTGAGGCGCTGACCCCATAGGGTAGCTCATGCAAAGCCATTAACCCCTCATGAGGACAAGGTTACGACTTTTCCGACCACGGCCTTCTCAGTCTACCATTAGTTTGCGATAGCCCTAATGCATAGACGAGGTATCCAAGATTATCTTATGTGTTTTTACTACCCATCCCCCTAAGTTCTATTATTAGGTTTTCAATTGTTAATCTACTCTTATGTGGGTTATCTTGAGCTCTTCCTCCTTTTGAGGCGCTGGCCCCCATGAAGAGCCACTCTCCCAGAAGACCTCGAAACATAACAAAACCAAGACAAGGGTTGTACCATAGGAACAAAGCATTAAAAACTCAATCAAGACATGCGAGGCATTGTCCATCTCGCTAAACACATAATCGAAGTCTCAACAAGACTCGTACAACCCTTCCAAAATAATAATAGTAAAATCATGCAACATCAAGAGCACATTGAACGAGGATAACCATCCAAAGATAACAACATACCTCTGGAAAAACTAAGTTATGCAACAACCATAATCGAGTTTCTAACCAAACCGGTTTCCCACATCGATAACACTTAAACAATTAAATAGCAATAAGGAAAATAATCCAAATCAATTTTATCATATTCCACAAAGCAATTTATCATTATAGTATCCACGCATGGATATCACGGTACAAAACTAAATAATGCAATTTGTTTATTCCTCACACAACTAAACCATATAACCAAAATCCAATTTCTGATAGAATAATTGCAAAATAAAAAATAATAATTCAAGAATATAACTTTGCCAAAAACAACTTACAATTATATATATATAGAATCAAAATATACTTTTATTTATATTTTATATATAAATTTCTTTTAATTTAATTCATTAAATATTTATGAGTTAAATAATTTTGATCAGAATAATTTTCTACACAACCTGTATTTATATATATATATATATATATATAATATATATATGTCAAACATATATATATATATATTTAAAACCACATAATAAAACAATAAATAAATAAATAAAACAAATGAAATAATCACAGTTTTTAAAACTGCCAAGTCTCGTGCACAGAAGACTGCGCACAATAGTCCCTAGGGCTGCTACGCGCGGCAATCTACGGATTGTTGCGCACAGCAGTCTACGGACTGTCGTGGGTAGCCATCCGCAGTGAGGGGGAGGGTATGGCTAACGCCGACCCTTCCCTTCACCCCTTACACAAAATTTATTTTTATAAAAAAAAAATTATATCAAAAACTTCGCCATCACAACAAAGGGAGGCCGACATCATTCGGTTTGGCTCGGAATTCCATAAATTTCAAGCACAGTTATATAAAAAGGTAGAAAATATAAATATGAATATATATATATATATATATATTTGTAAGAAGGTACATATATATATGTATATATATATATTTATCAAGATCAATTTCTATAGGAAAAGCTAATTATCAAAATAGATGTATATTATATATATATATATATATACACAAGGGTATATATATATTAAACAAACATCACCCTTTTTTCACAAAGGGAAAATAATTTTTCCAACATCAAAATTATAGACACATTGATCACTTCATAGGCTCAAATAATAAATTTCTCCATAGCCAAATTGAAACACACAGAGCATTTTCAGAAACCCTATTTAATTTCTTCCCTAAGTTTTCTATTCAATAAATTCTAAATCCCAAGAGTTTTCTTTTTCTTTCATAGAATAACATATCTATTTTTATTTTTTATTTTGAATTAGAAAACTAAAGAAGGAGAAAATGGAACCTGGAGTCCTGCGTTGTTGAAAATCTGATGAAGCTTAGCTTGATCCAGATAGCCTTTCAAATAACTCTCGTTCCTTCCTTCAAAACTTCGTCTCCTGATTTCCTTACTCATATTTCTAATCTAATATTCTATTCAAAAGAACCTCCCCAGTACTATGAAAGAAATAAAACAATTTCCAGAAAACTCCAGAAGATCCAATATTTCAGAACTATTATTTTTGTGCAACTTCTCTCCAAAATTTTCCCGTGAATCAAAAAACTCACAATTTCGCAATTAAATAAAAATATATCTCTTCTTTTTCGAAAGCTTCAAAAAATCCAATTTAAAAGAATTTTCTAATTTTAATTCCAGCTTTTCAGCCAAACTCAACACTCATTCGTTCTTTTTATCTTTTCTTTTCTTTTATTGATTTTTTTCCATTTAACAATACTTTTTGTTTTTAATTCTGATTTTGCAGTTTTACTTGCAATTCACACAATTTCATTTATTTAAATAATTTTATTTCATAATTATCCTCAACAAGCTTATTTAATTAAATTATCAAAATACTAAATTTTAAATAATTTAATTTACTCTTTTAAATAAATCACATGACTCTTTAATATAAGACTCTTATATTTTAAAATAAATTATTCCAACACTATTATAAACATGTATTAACATCATTTAATTATATAAACAACATCATACAAAACATTAACGTAAAATAAATACCAAAATACACTCACACAAATCACTATAATAAATTGCAAAAATGACAAAAACAAGGACGCACAATACCACTCAATCAAGACGGTTTGACAAATATGGGACGGGGTGACTTCCTTGTCATCTCTATTTCAACATCATGCCCGTTGGGTAATTTGATGCTCGCCCTATCGTGCCGAAGCAGGTGGAATCGAGACTCTATACCTGCAATTCCTGCATACAAACAAGATCGTGTACATGTATATATATAATCAAAACATCACATTGTGAGAAGGAGTTGCAGCATAGCACCTGACACTCATGAACGAGTGGTGCTACACTGTCCTCTCACCAAAACTATTCTAACAATTACAACATTAAATATAAAGTAACACTTCTAACTAACTGATCACATCATAAACTAATTACTAAATTACTGCATCACAATGTATTATTGAAATCACATTAACCATCACCAACCAAATGTAATCATAATGTCATCCACTAAAGTAGCATAATCACCAATCAGTCTAAACTAACCAATCCACCAAACCAACCAATAAATAGTACTATCATAGTCTCAAGGTATCAAACAAAAGCATAGAAAAATAATAAGTCCAAACAGTAACAGGAGGGGTATTACAATATGACACATCCTCTAGTGCCATAACCAATTGTCACTAATTTGTGACATAAAACAATGACCATCACCACCCTTAAGCTAATAAATGTTTCCATATGTTCTCTTACCAACAACAATCACAGTTTCATACCCTTTTCTGATCTCACATGTTTCATCCTTAAACACAAGATTATATCCCTTGCTACACATTTTTCCAACACTCAAAAGGTTATTCCTTAAACCCTTAACATAGTAAACACTATCAGTGTTATGCTTGCCATCAAAACTAATTGAACATATTCCACAAATCTTAGGGTCTGTGCAAGATCATGGGGGTCCAAAAAGTGGCAATGTGAAAAAAGAGGTTTTTGACACATTCAAAAATGTGCAATTCATGCCTTTGACTTTTTGCAGGACCAAGTACAATATATGTCTTAAAACAAATATTTGTTTTGTTTAAGCCAGTCTTTATAATTGTGTCGGGTCTGGCCCCGACCAATTATTTTATTTTATATATTATAGTATTGTTTTAATATATTTATCATATATGCAATAAATTAAAAAACATTACCGACCAAAATAAATAAATTAAAAAACATTATACTAATGCTTATTAATTTAATATTATATCATAATATATTTAATATATTATAATATTATATTTTATTATAATATTAAATATATTAAATTTATTATATAATATTAAATATAATATTATTATAAAATATTATATTATTATATAATATAAATATATTATAAATAATATAATATATATATATATATATTATATTATAATTCATTTAATATAATATGTATTATATAATAATATAATATATATTATATTATAATTCATATAATATATATTATATTATAAAATAATATAATGTATATTGTATTATAATATAATGTATATTGTATTATAATATAATGTATATTGTATTATAATATAATGTATATTGTATTATAATATAATAAATATTGTATTATAATATAATAAATATTGTATTATAATATAATAAATATTATATATTATATTTTCATATTATACATTTGAAAAAAATTACTGACTATATATTAAAATAATAGAAAACAAAAAACGGATATCCATTTTACAACGAATATCTATTTTTGTGTTATAATTAAAAAAAAAATTTGAGAGGTCATATTATATAATATAATATAATATAATATCAATATAATATAATATAATATTATAGTATATTATAATATTATATTATATTATATTATATATATATATAATATATATTATATATATTATATTAAACATTTCAAAAAAACCACCCATAATTAAATATGGTCGAGTCCCGGACCTGACCATTTTATTAAAAAATCTATAAATCAGGAAATGGATATCCATTTCCTACGCTATAAACAAAAAATCAAAAAAAACGAGAGCTATTTTTTATGTTCCTGTGCATGGGGTTTCAACAGTGCAACTCAGATATCTATTTGGAAGAGATCAAATTGCTAAAAAACCTATCAAATTTCTAAGGTATGTTTGGTTTTTTCAATTTTTATTCATTTTTCTTTTTTTTTTAAATTTTAGTAAAAAATAGGGTATATTTGATAGATTTTTTATTACATTAAAACCATTGTTAATTTTGAAATTTTTTATCAATTAACAGGTTTAAAATGGATCAAAAGGAAAATCCTAACCCTGCATAAGATGAAAACCCTAACCCCACATAAAATGAAAACACTGATCCCGCACAAAATGAAAACCCTAATCCTGCAAAAAATGAAAACCCTCCAAATCCTCCTTCACCACAACCATTGTTTTCAAATCAAAATGTGCCAACAATACACGAGTCTATTCATAGAAATTTAGATCAAGTAAGAAAAGTATGTCAAATCTATGAGACACTCGATGAACTATCAGACATGAAAAACACTTTGGAAACAATCATTTTAAATGTTGAAACTTTGGCAACTCAACATAATAGATTTGCATAGTGGCGAGAGGAACAAAGACAATTTTATGCTGATGGGTTATCATATGATGAGGTGAAGGTTCTTGATATTGAGAAATCCAAATTAGCTCAGTTATTCATCGATTAGAGAACTGGATAGCCTGTTAATGCGCATAAACCAAAAATTTTAATTAAATGGTGCACCCATAGAGACATATTAGATAATTTTTGGAGACGTTGGTGGATGTTTTTGATAAACCACCCAACAACAATCTTGATGTCCCTCTATCACGACCCCTATTTTCAATAAGCAATTTATAATTCAACCATACTATCTTGATGCATTAGTATTTAATCTAATGAATGATTATATTGTTCAATTAGTTCGTAGGAGGAAAAAAAAAAAGTATAATGAAATAAAATGATTAATTATAATTTAATTAGAGATTTTATTTATTTCAAATAAATGTTAATGCTTAGTTATTTAAAATAAATATTTTATTCTCAATTGAAGAATAGTTTGTTATTATTATAAATATTTTATTTGCAAAATAGGTGATATTTATTTATTGCTTATAAAGGGTAAATATGTCATTGCAATTTAAATATGGCATTTTATCACCAATCACATAGTTGCAACTAAAACAGAATTTCTTTATTATTAATCAGAAGAAAATAAAGTGAATAGAACTCTGCATTATTACCTAAAGTAAATATTACTTTAATTTCAAGATTCAGTTATTGGAATGGGAGGAGAAATCTTTAAAAGATGGAAATTATAATGGAAATGGGGGGGAGAACACAACTAGTTTTTCTTGATCTTTATTTTCTCTAAAAAAAAAAAGAGGGATAACTGAAAAAGGGAGTTTGGGGGAAATGCGCGAGGCTCAGAGGAATACCCATTAAGAAGTGGAAACTGGCTTGTGATTTAAAAAGTCTACTATTTTCTTCATATGAAAAAAAAAATTCTTGAGGAATTAGAAGCAGATCCTGAAAGCCATGGAGGACCGCGAGATTGTTTATTCTTGTGCAGACTACGTGAGCAGTGCTTGCGAGAGCTTGGATTAAGAGATATCTTTAAAAAGTGAAGGATGAGGAGAACACAAAAGCTTTGACCCTCTTTGAAAAAGTAGTGCAAGCTATGGACGATACTGAAGATGGAGGAAAACGTCTAGAAAACCTGATAAGAGGAATATTTGCAGGCAATATATTTGATTTGGGAGCCATGCAGGTATTTTTCTCTTTCTGTGTTCTTGAAAGGTTGTAAATTTTTCATGTTGTCAGATGTGTAGATGCCAGTTTATCTTGGTTTATGATTTCTACTATGAGAATACACACCTAGACTAGAATAACCATTGCTTAGGAAGTTCTCTCTCAAACAACATTCCTTGTTATACATCGAAGGTTGTTTGCTAAAAAAAATCTTTGAATAATTTGATCCAATTAATAATAAAATAAGTACTATGAACTAGTGCAAGAATCAGGAAGTGGCATTTAATTTCAGACTTTTCAATTGAGTGATTTGTTAAACTAGAAAAGAAAGCAGATTTGAATGTGTGTAGATAGATCACCATGTACTATTCTTGCAAATGTTGTTAACATTTTGAATGAGAAACTAATGTAGTGCTTAAATCGAACACTGTAATGCCACCCAAAGCAGAATATGGATAGGTGCAATTCACTTAACATTGAGTCCTATCTATTCTATCTGCTCTTATTTATAGGAGAATATCAAATCCCTGTTGTTTTAGGGAGGCCCTTCAATCTTTGAGGGGCCATGTAGGCCAAATCCCTCATGTCTCCCAACCCGTCTCTACACTGTAGATGTCTAGGTTGCGGACTGCATTTGTATGTATTATTATTACCTTTCCTTTGGTCTTTGTTACCGTAGTATCTTGAGCAAGTAGACCACCCTTAGTGTTGCCTCTATTCGGTGGATATGTGATAGAAGAGGCTTACTTTATGTAGAAGATAGCGAACTGTGGTATCTACGAGTTAACCTCCTCACACTTTAACCCTTTGTTGGTATTGATCTATAATCTGTATTGGAACGCGATTTTAGTGAGACGAATATAAATCTACTTGGCATTTAATACCTTTGCACATGGGTTTAAACGTTGTCCTATGTGGGATGTGGGTGTGTTTTTGATAGGTATAATGGGTGGCTATTAGAAGTTCTTCCATCAACCTATGGATTTTGTACTGAGAGTAGTTTTGATATTGCATAAATTGAACCCTTCTCCTTTCAATCCTTGTCCCTGCAGTATGTATATTACGAATACTTGTAAATGGATGTAATTACTGATTTTTATCTATGACTATAATTATTCTTATTAATATATATTCATATATATGTTACTATAGCTATGGGGAATACAGATGTTTTGTCTTATTAAAATACACTCAAGGTTGTATGAAAACAATAATATAAATAAATGTACACATGAATATAAATAAACAATACAAATATATATTGATGCTCATAATTGTAATGAAATTTTGTAGAATGATGGTTTGATTTTCTTTATATATATGAGTGTTTTGTGTTGATAGCATATAATGACATTAGCTTGAAGAAAATATGTGTATTAGTTCAACAATTGAACGGTTTTGATAGGAAATTAAATAGACAACTAGATAAGGAAGATTAGTTCACCTTCTAGGTAAGAGAGTAGTGAGATCAGCGTAAAAGTGTTGTTGATTTGATTAATAAATAATCTTAATCAAATAATATTGCAAGCGTTATGGATGAAAACTAAGATGGAGTTAGCTATATGAGGTTTGACTAGTAGACACATGAAATAATGGGTTGTTCTTGTTGGGGAAAAATACTTGAAAATGTAATGGCTGCATTGTAAACTCATTTTGTTTGCTTTGATTTTGACCTTGAATTGAGTTATTATATGAACAAAGTTTGTGAATAATGGAAATGGATATTTAATATTATATTTTTTCTCTAGCTTATATATGATTTTTTTTTTATAGTTTTATTGTAGAAACCTCTATGCATCATCGAGTTTAGAAGTAAACATTTTGGGTATACTTTCATAGGCATGTGTGCATTCTCGTGGGATTAGGATTATTTTTCATGAAGCTTTATGCAATTGGTAATGTTTTTCAGTATACTTGTATGATATTTGAGAGGTCGTTATAAGAGGAATTGTCTTACTTGTAAATACTTGGGAACAAATCATGATAATGTGGGATTTTCCTTAATTTCATATGCAAGAATGATGCATTGGTGAAACATGAAAAATGTTACTTGTAGGTGTTTGTGACTTGTAAAGGAACTTCAATAGGCTCCTTGTGATATAGATACATGTAATGAATGGTCATGTCAATGAGATAGTGTGATCATTTCCTGTGAGGCATCTGGTAACCATTGAAAACCTTGTAGCCAATAAGGCTCTACTAGTGCAGCATTTCATTAAGCCAGTGCGGCACTTTTATGAGTGGTTTTTCATCCCTATGAGGGTTTTCCACTCATAAAAATATTTGAGTTATGGTTTCTTTGTGGGTGCATTTATGATCTTTCCTTTTTCCTTAATTTGCATTATAGTATTTGAATTTACATGTATTGATGATATGATCATTCATGTGTAAGCCTATATGAATATATCTTATAATGGCATAACCATGTGTTGATACACTTTGATTCGTGGATTATATTATTCCATTTAAATGTAGTAATGAAAGTAATTAAATTATTCCTCTTATTCCACACCCTTAAATTATAATTACTTTATTTTCTTAAATTAATTTGGAAATTAAGGATTGTAATTGGTAAGTAAGATTTTTTTTTTCTAAACGTTACACCCTCAGTATTTTCTCTAAAAATTTATATGTTGATTTTGGGCTAGGGAAACATGTCAATTACTTTGACATGTGAGATTTCCAAGGTGCTAGTAGAGGGATGCCACAGGATAGACCTAGGGCATGCCGAGTCACCCTAGTTCATCCTCCTCCACCTATTGCTACTCTAACTCCACTACCTTACCCTAAGATTGCAATAGATGCAGGGACTTTGAGCATTTATGCATTACATTCATTGAGTGATCATTTGGTCATGCAGAGCCATCGTGTTGCACAGCCATTTGACAGTGCATCCCATCACAGTGGTGTTGCACCTAATACATCTAAGCATGATGGTGGTGCACCTGTTGCAGCAGCTCCCACTAGTACATCGCCATCAGCTCCCACTGGTACACAACCATCAACTCCCACTAGTACATTGTCCTCTTTGGGACATATTTGTTTGCCTCATCATTGCATGATGTGCAACAATTTATGTTTCGGTCCTCTCTGACGGTCCACTAAGGCTCCCATAGACACATTTGACTTTGAGGTTCAATGATATGTCGGATGTAGGAATCAATAGAGCACGGAGTGGAGCATTTGTAGGAGAGACATCGATTGCCAGGGATGATATGGGAGGACCGGTAAGACTTAAATTAATTTCATAGTGTTTTTTATGTAAATTCTTTCATATTTTATGAGAGATATTTGTACTAATATATGTTTATGTGTTGGAATCTTTAACATTTGTTGACAAAGGAGCACATGTCGAAAGTGCAGTAGGCTATGCATACTGCCATTTCATTTTCCTTAGAGAATCAGTACATGGTAAATTATTTAAATTTTTGTTTTAGATGTTAATCTTTGAAATCTATTATGTTTAAATACATGTACTACATATATTGATAGTCTAATGTAATCTTGTCCTTTTATGTAGCAACCTGGTTCTTATACAACCTTGTTGACTAGGTCTGACCCATTGGATGAAGTTGCAGAATAGGTTTATATTTTTTTTATTCTCGACACTAGAATTATATGTGCATGTGCATTTACATTCTTTTTTATTTTTATATAGGAAGCCATATTAGCTGACCCATCCACTATGAGCCCATCTAGAGTGTCATAGCATCATAGCAAGTATGCGTTTAGTTTATATTGCAGATCATTTATGTTTAGATAGGATTAGATATGTGATTAGTAGATATGATTATTTGTCAACAATTATATGTTAATTTGTACCATTTTGTATTTTATCTTCTATAGTCCTCTATTCGACTTAGCATTGTGACGAGTGAGAGACCATTACTTTATACAAGGACTTTTGATCATCCTAAGGGACAATCATATGCAGAACATCTTGCAGAAAAGAGAGCAAGATTTGAGGTAAACAAGAATTGCATTATTGATATAATATAGTACATGTGTACTGATTTTGATGTTAAATTTGTAATTTATAAATGATGGTATATAAGTTTCTATATACTAGTCTATCTTGTCAACCATTCACATAATCTAATTTTTGGTTTGAAATGTTATTATGTAGGAAACTTCAGAGCAACTAACTTCTTCAAGGAGGCTCGATTTTGATGGTCCAACACAGGAATAGGATATGATATAGATTGACATGTACTTAGGGTTTGATAAATCTTGAGATGGCATATATGCCACAATTTTTAAAACTTGTTGTAGAACTTGTTCTGAGTAGGCATATGCCAAATTTGTATATGCACAAACACAATTATTCTACAGCTTGATATATAAGAATTGATATTCAATCTAATTTGTTCCCCGTGTGCATGTCTTTCTACTTTGAATTTTCAAAATGGAATGTATAATTATCTTAGAATGGTTTAAAGTTATGATTGATAATGTATGTTATAGATTAAGGAAATAACATTTTAATAGAACTTATGAATTACAATTGGTAATCCATCTATTTCTTTGAGGATTTTTTTCAAACAATTCATTGTCTTTTCTATTGTACCACATTTTTCATACATGTCTACCAATACATTTTTATCAAACACTCATTTTGAGAATACCCATGATTTCAAGCTCTGTTGAATGAATTTACATTTGACATTTTTTTTTTTAAACTCGTGTAATGAAGTGTGCAGCTTTTTTTTTTTTCAAAAGAAGTTAAAATTAATGAAAAGTGGATACAACTTAATGAAATACATTTCATGTTACAGTGTCCATTCGAAAGTAATATAATCATCTTGATAAAAATTAGTGTCACTTAATGTTCATTGAAGCTTAATAACATGTAAAAGGTATAAAATCATCTTGAGTAAGAATCAATATCTTCACAAAAACAACTCAAACCCACAAAACAAAAGGTTGTGAGAGACACCCATTACCCTTCTCTTTAACATATCTCAAAACCTAATGTGCTTGTTTTGGAACAACCCCACTGAAATTGAACTATTACGCTTAATAGGGCTCCAATTAGCCCAAATTTACAAAACAAATCCTCTTTAAAACTTCTACCCCTCCAAGATTCCTTTGGATAGTATCTCACCAGGCTATAAACATCCAAATTCCACAACTATCACCCTTGTAAACGCCATCTAAGTCACTCAATCATGAAACCCTCATTTTGCCTAGATTATAAGGGGGTTTATTGAAAGTATGCATTTCCACACTTATCTCACTCAAAAAACACCTCAAACACATTTATAGAAGTCTTCATATGCTTAATATACCTTTATAAATTGTTTCCCCAACATATTTCAATCACTATCACCCTTAAACCTCCCAATTTCACTCAAAAACCTCACTTTTTGCATCTAGGGCATCATGTCAAAACCGCAATTGACATCCCTTGCTTTCCAAAACCCTTCTAACATCTAATTCCTACCTAATTTGGCCATTCCACTAAGCCACAATAGATACAATAGATGGAATGGCCAATTATTTCATTTTCAAGTCTTGAAAACCCTTAAACTGGTCACACAGACCCGTTAACAGTAATTTTCCTCCAAGATGCTTTAAACTCAATGAAAATATAAAATATTGGATGTAAATTGAAGTTACAACAATTATCCACTAGATACCACCACTTTTAGAGAAATAAATTCCTATACGGGCAAGTACAGTGCCTTGAATCTGCAGATTATAATGCAAAACACAGAAATTTCTAAGAAAACAGTGATTTTAGTATTCAAAATTCAAATTCTCAATGGCTAATTCCTCTTCAAATGTTCACAAGGAATTTTAAAGGCATTAAAAACATGACCAAACAACTTCCAACTATTTTCCAATGAAATACAACAAGATGACTCTTGAAC
>VDFB02125089.1:0-12254 GCA_007258455.2 Sequoia sempervirens | reverse complement strand
AGGAATACATTAAGATCACGAGCAAAGGGAAGAACAAATAAATGGGGGACAAATATTGATTTAGAAAACAATACTCCACTTCATATTTATGTAGCTTTAAAAAAGAAACAAAAAAAAAAAGGATTGTAATCATATCATGACAACTATGCATTATTGATAATATGTAAAGCCGAAAGAATGAATATTATATAAGTAATGAAATGAATGTGAATATGTTAATTAATGAATGTTATATGTTAATGAATGAATTTTATATGTTAATGGATGAATGAATGATTAATGTTATAAGGATTGGGTATGGGGAATTGAGAGTGATGTGAGAGGGGGAGGGGGGAGGGGCCAAATGAGCTTCCACCATCACGTTGTTGGCCTTGTTAAGTAGATAATATTAAACTATTCTCGAAACAAAGAGAAGCTCAATAAGGTAATGCAATTTTCAATATAAGAAATGCATCGTTTGAAGCATCAAACCAATATGCAAAGATGAAAGAAAGTGCTAACTTTTCACTAGGGTGGCAGAAAAATGATTCTTTATACTATGAATCCATGCTCTGCATCATAATTTGAAGTTGTTTCCATTCCAATGTTCTGATTTTAGTTTCTTGTTTTGTATGGCTTTGTATGAATACCACATTGTGATGTGTGTGGATTTGGTTTCAAAGCTCTGTTTTTTTTTTTTTTTTTGACATAACTCTAAAATTTGACTTTTGTGCATAACAAGTTAGTGGAAAAATTGACAACTCTAAAGGGTTTAGAGGCCAATTGAGATAGATACATGGATATTTGGATCTTGTTTTTGATGGAGGCTTCCACTTAACCACATGAAATTTTTACCATCCTAGAGGGTATGCAAAATTTTCTCTAATTACATTCATTCTTGATCATAAATGTTGTAAATGATATTAATGATTCAAACTTAAGATTCGTTTCATTGTCATAATGATCAAAATGTTATACTTTGATATACATTCAAGCATTCTCTTGCCCCTACCCTTTGCTCTCTCCCCCCTCCTTTTAAGAATTTTCTTTGTCATAAAAAATTCACATTTTTGTCTCATTTACACAAATTTATCTGAAGCGCTAGGAGTGAATAAAGATATGTAAAAGATGATGGATTATGTCTAAACAACAACTTTCCATCTTATAGCTAATTAAATCCTTAACATTTGAATAGTTTAGAGCTCAAATAATGCTTGTATATGCATGTGTAGCAATAAGGGAGCCTATGTGAAGATTGAAATTTAAAACATCACTTTGGTATTTTTCCTTAGGCAGTGAAATGATATTTTGAGTAATACAAACCTACACATGCACATTGATATTTTTTGACATTGCATTGAAGAATTTTTTTCCTCTTATACCTACCATCGGCTAGACATGGAGGTATATAATATTGGTTTTTGGGTTTATTCTGTAAGTAGTTAATTTCATAGGGGAAGACTAAAATCTTCTTAATGTCCCGTGCCAAGTGTGAAAGCATATGAATCACTTGCTAAAGGCACCATTTTGTATTCATCCAAAAACTGGTTTTTTCTTCTTCTTTTTTATGTTTCTTGCATGTATTTTTTTTAGTCTCTAGAGATGTAGCTTGACTCTTTCCTTTGCACTTTTCATCTATTTTGATGATTATAGTAGATTGTCCTCATAATTTTTTATGTAGATCTGTTTGTAACCTTATTTTCTACCAATCAATTTGCAAACCAGTCACATATTAAGGACCATTTCACTAACTCCTGTAGTCATCCATTACTTCATATGTTGTAGGTTGTGTCTATGTTAATAAATCCCTCGAAGGATTGTAAAGACCCTTAATCCCACAAGTGTATCCAATCTTTCTCGCTAAAAGTCTTACCTTTATTTTATAGTACTTTAAATGGTTAATTAAATTTGCTTCTTTAGATACTAGATAGTTGAACCCTGAATTAAAATATGGTATTATATGGGTAGTATAATGATAAAACTGAAGTCCATTGAACATAAATTACGAACATAATTTACTGGACTATGAATAGTGTCACAATTATAATTATTTCTCCTTTACCTACCTTTGCATTAATGAAAAAGATAGATCCCTATAAATCTAACAGATCCCTATAAATCTAACCATGAAAGTGTTGAAATTTGCAGGACTCTAAAAACTATCAAACATATTATTTTTTAATGTTTTAATGCTCAGGAATTTTGGTACTTATTCTGCCATAAGTTGAAGGTCTGGAATAGCAATGGTAAAATTAATTGGCATGATATTCTGTTTTGTAATTTCAAGCTCAAGTTTGATTGTAAGCTATTTTGGTATTTCTTAGCCAATGAGATCATGTGGCATTTGTGGAAGGTGTGAAATGATGATAAATTTAAGGGTATCAAGAGGGTACTTACTGAGTCTTGCAAGAGACTCACTTTCTACTCTGTTGCTCTGCAGGTTTCAACTCTTGTGGAGATCTCAATGGAGAATTTCTTGAAGTCAATAATTGAAGGTGTTGCTAACAATACCAGAGAGGATCTGAGAAGTGGACTCGCCTTTAGGTTGAGCTTGGAAGAGACCGTGTTGTTCCAGCAGACATTTGATGAGTTCTAGAGAGCAATTGATGAAGCTACAAGCCTAGAAAGACAACGTGACCCCCAACAGTTGGACCCCCAAGGAGAAACAATGGCGAACCTTGATATTGAAGAAGTCAACAATGAGGAGAATGTAATCAACACTATGTATTGTTTACGCTGATTTGAATAGTAGCAACATGTGCTGTTGTTAACAACAATTTGTATTATCTATGTTGGTTTTGAAAACAACTGGTGCTTTTTGGTTTCTTTCTTGCTGTGTAAAATACTGATACGGTATATTTCCTATTATGGAAATGCTTTGATGTTGTATTGATCCTAATGTTGGATAGGAATTTTCATGATATGTAATGGACCTTAAACTATTTTCAATACAAAAAAAAAGAAGATAGCAGATATTGGAAGTTCATTACATGTCTCATGTATGTGTTAGTATTTTAATTTTGTTTAAGTTGTTCAAGAGCTTGATTAGGTCAAGAATATGTTCTACAAGCTCTATTCTCTTGACACTACTCAGCATTTTCCCTACACATTTTCTCTTCAATCCAGATGTTTCTTAACTCCTTCCCTTGTTAGCCCTTGGTTGTTCTCAAATGTAATGCTTTTTCTATGCATCTTGTAGTCTGTATGTATGATCAATCATCTCTTATGAAGCATGGATAACCTTTCATGGAATTGTTGTTGTAATTAAACAATTTCCATTGTGAGAATAATCATTTAATTTGTATGGAAGTAAGTATTTTTCATATTATTTGACTTGGTATTGTAAACTTGTCTCTGCAGGATTCTCTCGGGGGGAACAGCAAAATTGTGATGATAGGTAGGGTTGTACAACACCATAAATCATTTGGCATTATCAATATATTGCTTATAGAATACTCTATGCAAGTAAAATGGAATGTGCAATGACAATTGGTCTCGAAATCTGAATATAAGTACATTATACACAAGAAGATGGAGAATATGAACTATAGAATGGTGAAGGGAATTTGGGCCAAGCTGAGCACGATGATTCTCTAAAAAATTTCAATAACAGTGACAGGGAAGATTGCATGAATGTCTTCAAGAAGAATCTGATGAATTCAAAGAAAAACCGGGTGTTTGACAAAGGAAAGTATGGGCCTTTCTTTTGGGTGGCCTTGAGCCATCATTTACCAAAATGAAATCTGATTTCGTTGCCAAAGGAATACAAAGGATTAAGGGTTTCCAGTGCATGGATGACTCTTGACAATCCTCTCAAAAATTTATATTCCATGCACAGTAGTTTAGGAAATAAAACGAACAGGAATTGCCAGTACATGGACAATCTTGATATTATTTCTTTTAAAATAAATCTTTCCATGTACAATAGTATAGGGTCATGTTCATCTCCATTTCCATTCATTCCATCTTGCTCACTGGTCCATCACCTTGATTTTGGTTTGCTCACCCAAAAATCTGGATCCTTGCAATGATCTCACAATCATTCATCCCCAGATGAAGCCACTATTAGAACTGTAAAATTTTGAAAATTTCATGGCTGCACATACTCATTAGTTCCCAAAAATTCCCATACCATAAGTACAAGAATCCTCTCTTCATAAAATTTTTTCCTATATTTTGTCATGTGATCCCATAGAATTCATCTAACCCTAAGTATTTCAATGTATAATTCATATCTGCAAGAGATGGTGAGGGTCTCCCCGATCCATAAAGTGTTTTATATTAACGTATTTTTTTTGCAGTCTATCGGCAAGAGTTCGGGAATGTCATACTGATATGATTTCATCTAAGGACACATATCAGCAGGACGCAATTCATTGTCTCAGCGACCAAAGGATCCTATCGGCGAGAAAATCTTCATCGATATAAGTCATAATGAGCACATGTGTGTTATACCAATGAAGCACAAAATGATTGTCGGCGAGACCTACGTCATTGGTGTAAGTCATAACGGGCTTATTTGTGTCTTACCGATCGTGGTACAATTCCAGAGCATCAAAAAGGAATCTGCAATATTCTCAATAAGTTTCACAGAAAAGTGGGTCCCCTCGATAATATAGTACCATCGGGGTGAGTTCGAGGAAGTCTTGCCAACCCATCATATCACTATAGCAGAATTATATCGGTAATAGGACTTGGCGATATTCATTGTCTTGTCGATAACAAGATTCATCAGCGAGATTGGCATCATCGAAGAGAGATATGGAAGTCAAACCGAATATAGCTTTATTGGTAGGAGAAACATTTTGTTTCAGCAATCAAAATTGCCGAAGGTTCTCGACAAGATACAAGTAGTCGAAGGAAAGTCCCGGTGACCCCCAAAGTCACAGCGATAAGTTATCATTGGTGAGAATCGTAGCGATACACTTAAGACCGACAGAATAATTCTCGGGGAGACTCAAAATGTCAGTATGCCTGCATGACACCATAGCAACATATGATCTATTGTCTATCGGTGAGACTCAGAACATCAATGAGACTGTGTGACACCAAAGTGATATGTAATATTGACTGTCAAAGAGACTCAAGGCGTCGGCGAAACTACATGACGTCTCAGTGGGTGTCTAATAAACATGGAAAATGACCGGATAAAATAATTTCCCGAGATTTGAATACAAAGGGATGCGACTTGATTGATCTCTCACCGATGGTACATTTCAACGAATATTTTTAAAAAAGATTACATTATTTTATGGTCAAAATTTTGGATTTAATACAACCAATGAATCACCGAAAAAGTTTTAAGTTGCTATAGTCATGAATTTAAGGCTTTGTCATAACTCCTTGTCCATTTCATCGCAGTTTCGACAAAGTCCACCAATGAATAACATCAAATGTCTAAAGAAGTTGCTTAGCTGCAACGAAGGCTTCATTGTAACTCCTTACCCATTTTGTCGCCATTTCAATGAACTCCACTAATGAATCACATAAAAGGTCCAATGAAGTTACTTAGCTATGAAGAAGGCTTCATTGTAATTACTTTCCCATTTTGTCAAAATAGTGACAAACTTTTGGAGTTCTTTTGATGCTTCGGAAGAGCCATTGTAATTGCATTTTGGTTGTATTTTTTCAGTGGATACATGAAGTTTTCATCGATATTCTGATGAAAAGCCGAGTCATTTTATGATGCCGACGATCGACGAATATGCACCATTATTTTGACGTTTAATTCATCATTGAGCTTGCGACGAAAAAATAGCGACAAAAATATTTTCATCATTTAGTCACTTTTCTGACAAATATTTGTCGAACGATCGACGAACGTCTGTTGGAAAATGGTGTCAAATTCAATAGTGTCGATTAACCTTACTTGGCCTTTATATACTTTGAACTATTATGGTTCAAGTCCCATGAGGCATTTTATATGTTGTCCTATGCAGCCCCCTTTCTCAATGTAACTTATGAGCACGTGCAAATTATTTCACTTAAATCCCATCCACCACCTTTGTCCATCACTCATCATGGATGGCTATGAGAACATTTGACTCATATCAGTGATGTGCACTACATGAGTTTCTCTTTATATCGCTGGAGGTTTTGGCTATCACTAATTGCTCTTGGGTTTTGAGTGTTGAAATAGTGATGTGTGATGACCTTAGGACCCTTTTTATTACTTTCCATCACTCATTGCAAATAGTTGTGTGCTTGTCTTTCCCAAATTTGTGATGAGTGATGAGGTCCCTAATCCTAATGATTCATTATTTTGAAAAGGGTGAATGAATAATATTTTTGTGTTGTTGATTTTGAGGGAAGATACACATGGACTAGTTTAGTTCTATCACTACTTTTCATCCATCACTAATGAGGTCTAGAATTTGAAACATAAATTACCAATGAGTGATGTAGGGTGAAGATTGTTAAAGGAGGACAGTGTAACAATGGTCAAGATTTCATCGCGCTAGTGCTCTTTTCATTGCTCAAACTTTGGAAAGGGAAGCTAAATACCTGATGGGTAATGGGATGTTTTAGGAAATATTATTGTCATTGTTGGCTCTTTCTACTTCACTGATGTAAATGAAAAGGCATGAACTAGGATGGAAATACATGATGATTGTTAGGTTAAAGATGACTAATGAAATTAAGGGTAAATGTAGCAACATTTTGAGGTGGTATCACTATTTTTGAGGCACAAGTTGTAAAATCCAAAAATGATGCTTTAGGATCACCATTGATGGTGTTTTCAATCCAAGAAGATTGCCAACCCAGATTCAAAGCTAAGTGGTTAAGTTGTCAGCTCACTTACTCAAAGCTCTCCTTAATCGTTAATGCCTACACACTCCTAATTATTCTACTTAATGCATATTTCTTCTCACTTTTATCTCACCATTTGCAACCTTTGAGAATTGAGAAGTTTGATCCAGAGAGAAAGTGTGTGATTCTTAGGCTTTTAATTTTAGACGTATTAAAGTGTTTATCCTGGGTAAGTTGATATGAGCTTTGTTTCAATCATGCATTAGTTTTTTGAGAGTTCCATGTTTATGGGATAGTGAGAGTTTTGATTTCCTATAATTTTCATTAGGGCTAGTTGAAATTGTTTGGGTTTGAGGGTTTTCTTTTCTGCAAATTCAATTCAAGAGCTTATGCTAGTGTGTCTTCTTGTAATTAAATATTTTCTAGTCCTTACTGTGTGTCCTATAAGAATGGGTTAGTCAGGTGTGTCTATCCAACCAATTAGGAGTTATAGGAGGCTTAGTGTGTTTGAATTTCAATAGGACATATCTAAAGCTAAGCAAGAAGTACCCAGAGCTTCTATGACACCAAAGGGCAGGAGGAGTGCCTATAGTAAAAATAAGAAGGGTGGTGTCAAGAGCACCTATAATTTGAGGAGTAGGGTAATTTTAGAAGAATTGGTCAAGTTTAAAAAGAAGGAATCAGTTAAGCCTAAGAAGAAAGAAAAGAAGAATAAGTATCACAAGGCTTATCTAGGGAAGCACAAATATCCCATTAAGGTCTCAAATAACCCTTTCAGAAATGGAAGAGATACTGACCCAAAGTATGGACAATATCTTCTTTCTTTCGTGCCATATGAGGATTCTAATGAGGGAGGAGTAGTAGCTCCTCCAGTTTCAGCATGAAGATGGAGCGGGTGGGCATTACTCTAATGTTGACAAATTAGAGTAGTGTCCCGACCCTTTTTTTTTTTATGACACCATTGCCACTACAACAAACTCATCCTCTTTAGAATGTATATGATTTTTTGTATGTGGTGCTAAAGTGGAAATATTTTTGGTTGGTGTGAAGGAGAGGTGTTGGACTCTGTGTCTTCGATTGAAAATATGCCTTTTTTTATTAGTATATAAGTTTTTTCCTTGAGTACTAATGGAGAATACTTTTTGGTTGACATCGACAAGGGATTTTGGCACTACCACAACAATGAATGACACCTTATGGAAGGTTGGTTGGTCTTCTTCAATTGACTATGTGGAGTTTTGTCTTTTTCTTTCCCCTATTCTAAAATTATTAAATGTAACCCTTTGGGAGGTCTCTAAGCCTAAAATGAAATGTGTGCCAAATGAAATGTATTTGAAATGGTAATTCTACGTGAAGCTTGTTGCTCCCATTCTTCTATAAATGAGATATCAAGGCCAGTTACTATGAGTTCAATTTTTTAGTCTCAAAATAGTCTAAGTGGGAAAACTAAGCTCCTAAAAAAGTATATTGTAAATTCATGCACGGATGAATAGGTTAGAAAGGAGTCTAAGGTATGAGTTGTTTTGTAATGTTCTCAAATAGTTTTACAGTACCAGGAGTTTATAAATGAAAATGCTAGTTCAAAAGCACATTCTCTCCTATGTAATTTCCTTCCAAACTATAAATGAAATGGTTAATGATCTTTTCGATATTTAATTTTGAAGGAAATGAGTATTTGGTTTTATTAATTAGAATTGATACAGCAGTTATTATATTACATCAGATAATCATCTAAAACACATTCAATTACAATATAACAATCTGAAGTACCATCTTATTCCTTGCAATAGATAGTAATTTATTTAAAGGTCAACCAAATATTTAATGAATGTTATCTATTGGTGCTTTATAGGAATTTATATTTGTGTAGGAATGTTCTTCATCAAATGAATATCATATAGACATAACAAAGATTACCCTCTTGGGTTTCACAAAGCCCGAAGAATAGAAATAAGGGCCTTTGAATCCTTACTTGTATGTTGGCCAATTCTTACCCTTGCTAAGTATTGGGTTCTGGCAGATTCCTAAGTAAGTGGTAAGATCAATTTTTGTTCTAAAAAAATAACCAACACACCTTCTACTACATTGATCATTTCAGAATTTTTCCTTTATTCTCCCCCTTTGACATCAATGGAAAAGGTTACACTCCCCCTAAAAACATACTCCCCCTTTGACAAGCAATTAAAAGAGAAAATGGGGATCCTTGAATCTACAACCATCAAGTCATTAGAAACTTGTAAAATAAGTTTTCCTGACTTGATCTTTATTTACTTTTCTAGGTATGAATGAAGAACCAATCAAGCTCCCCCTAGATTCATGCTTTATCACCAATATTTAGTGATATGTTGTGGGAGAGACTATTCCCAACTTCTAGCTCAGATATTCAAACTTCTTTGTAGGGAGAGGCTTGGTGAAAATTTCAACCACCTGCTCTTTTGTTTGGACATACTCCATATTGACCTCCTTATTTGTAACATTTTATCTAATGAAGTGATAATTATATATATGTTCTCAGCTCTAGAGTGCATCACTAGATTCTTTGAGATGTTGATTGCACTAGAATTATCACAAAGAATAGAGATAGGTCACTATATTCTACCTTCAGGTACTTAATTGTCTACTTCATCCATAGGACCTGAGTACAACATGCTATTGTTACATACTTTTCTTCTTCTATGGAAAGAGTAATGGATTCTTGTTTTTTTCTCATCTAGGAAACAAAATCATTTCCTAAAAATAATGCTCCACCACTGGTGCTTTTCCTATCATCTACACTTCCTATCCAATCTATATCTATGTATGTTAAAGAAAAATCCTTGCTCTTGGGATACCACAACCCATAATAAAAAATTATTTTGATTATCTAAAAATTATTTTCACTGCATTGACATGAGATTCTTTTGATGCAACCTAAAACCTCACAACCAAACATACTGCTTGCATAATATCTGGCCTTGATGTGGTTATGTACAATAACCTACCAATCATTGACCTATACATTGTCTTATTTTCATTTGGGGATTCATCTGATTTGCTCAATTTATATCCAATTATCATGGGGGTATTGACTGGTCTAATGTCCTCCATTCCAAATATTTTGAGCATTTCCTTAGCATACTTAGTTTGAGATATGAATATCCCAATATCAGTTTGTACAATTTGTAGACCAAGAAAAAATGACAACTAACATTGACATCTCAAACTCATCTTGCATATGCATAGCAAATATTTGACATATTTTATCAATGCTACCTCCAAATATTATGTCATCTACATATACAAAAACAATAATCATATGCTCACCTTTTGATTTGAAATACAAGTTACTATATGTACACCCCTTTTCGAATCCTTGTTGTTGTAGGTATTGGTCCAACCTAGAATACCATGCTCTAGGTTCTTGTTTTAGACCATACAATGCCTTCCTTATTCTACAAGCATAATCATCTTCTTCTGAAAGTTGAAAACCTTCTAGATATTCAATGTAAACTTCCTCTTCTATGTTTCCATTCAAGAATGTATAATTAACATCCATCTAATATACTTTGAATTCCTTGTAAACTAAAAAACGCAAGAAACATTCTTATTGCTTCTAATCTTTCCACTGGTGCAAATATTTTTTCGAAGTCAATTCCTTCAACTTGTGCATATCATTTGCACACTAATCTTTCCTTGTTCCTAACCACAAATCCATCTTCATTTAGCTTATTTCTAAATACCCATTTGGTGCCTATTACATTTTTGCTTGATAGTTTAAGAACTAATTCTCATGTCTTGTTCTTCTCAATCAGATTGAGCTCCTCTTCCATGGATCTTATCCAACTCTCATCCTCAATAGCTTCAATAAAGCACTTTGGTTCAATTTGAGAAAGGAGAGCAAAATTTACTTGTTCCCTATTCTTTGCAAGTTTTCTCCTTGTTTGAACACCTTCATTTTTGTCACCAATTATTTGATATGTAGGATGATCCTTTTTCACATATTTTCTAGGGGCTCGTTCAATCCCTTCATTATCTTTGTCTTGTTATTCTTCTTCAACTATCACACCTACATCATCATCCTCTAGTTCAATCTCAAATTTGTTTCTGCTAGGCTTACCTTGATTTGTATTTTCATCAATCTTGAAATTGATGCTTTCCAAAATATTTTGTAGCCTCTTATTGTAACACTTATAATCTTTTCTTTGAGTGGAATATCCTAAGAATATTCCTTTATCACATCTTGAATCAAAGCTTCCCAATTCTTTATCTTCTCTTTTAATGTAGCATTTTCTACCAAACACCTTGAAATACTTGACAAATGTAGGCTTGCCATACCACAATTCATATGGAGTCTTTCCAAAGTTTTCTCTTAGAAGAGCTCTATTCTGGATGCACACTATAGTGTGAACTACTTCCTTCGAAAAATTATCTTCCAAATTTGGCTCATTTAGCATAGCTCTAGCCATAACTTTGAAAATCATGTTTCTTCTTTCTACAACTCCATTTTGTTCTGGATTTCTTGGCACAAAATACTGATGCTTGATTCCATGATTTTCACAATATGCTTTGAATTCACTTGATGTGAATTCTCCACCTCTATCTTATCTCAAGAACTTAATTCTTCTCCTCGTCTCCTCCACTAGCTTCCTGAAAATCTCAAAATTCTCAAATTCCTCAGCCTTTTCCTTTAGAAATGTTACCAATGCCATTTTGGTATAATCATCAATTAGTAGCATAAAATATCTTTCACCTTGAAACCCTATTTTCCTTGTGGGACCGCACAAATTAGTATGAATTATTTGCAAGGGATTTTTGGTTAAATAATCCTTTGTTGGAAACTTAAACCTTGTATTTGCAGGCTTCACTATCTTAGGCATGTTATTAACCAATCCTTTTGAACTTATGTTTACCAAATTATCAAATTTTGCATGCCCTAATCTTCTATGCCATAGCTAATTCTCATTTTCTTTGTTTATTAGACAATTATTTCCTCTTCCTTCACAAAGGTTGTAGGTATTACTATCAATCCTTACTCCTTGTGCAATTTTCTTACCATTCTCTCTTATCTTGCAGCCCTCAGAGTTTAATATAATTTTATACCCATTGTCACACACCTGGCTGACATGAATAAGGTTATGTTTCAAACCCTCAACATAGAGGAAATATTTTTTATTATTCTTTCCATCTATGCTCAAAATTTCCTTACCACGAATTTTGACAGCAATATTATCACTTGGGCTTGTTGATCCTTCTTTTCACTTCTTGGTTCAATGAATTTTCTTTTATCTCTAGTCATATGCTTAGAGCAACTACTGTCAATTACCCAAAAATTTTGTTTCTTTGCATGCATTTTTTTATGGGAAATCATAAAGTGATTGGAACTCTTCTCTTTCTCCTTCCACACCTTCTTAGGTTTCTTTTCAATATTCTCTTCCTTTTTCTCAGAAACCTTAGTCTCCTTTTCCATTTTGGGAGGTGATTATTTCTTCTTTTCAAACTAAACATTCAGTCTTATAAATTTTATTCTACAATCTCTAGCTACATGA
>VDFB02125088.1:0-19699 GCA_007258455.2 Sequoia sempervirens | reverse complement strand
AATTGGAGGGTTTGGTGGAACTATGGTCTATAGGTTAGGGGATTGAGAAGTGATTGATGAATTTTTGGTTTTGCATCACAATTTAACTATGTCAGGTGAGTTTTGGTGAAAATAAGAAGTTTAGGAAGTACTTCCTTTGTAGTAAATAAGGCTAATTTAGTAGCCTAGTTCAAGGGTGTTGTGTTGAATCTCTATATTGTTGCAAAGAAGTCACTTGTAATATTTTGGAACAATTGTGTTGGTATTGTGGGAAGTCTAAATTGATGGTTGTTAGGCCTTTGTATGATCTCCTTCAAAATATTTCATTACAAAGTGTGTTTTGAGGGACAAAAGCCTTTTGTGTGTGTTTTTGGGATACTTGGGTGTTTTGTGACCAAATGCAGGTTTTCTTGTTTATTTTGGGTCATTTTTAGTTGGAAGGAAGGTTATCACCACCTTGCTTACATTAGGTGGTATTAGAGCACAGGGACAAGTTCACTTGTTGGTGATTTGATTGGTTTTTGCAAGTTTGAAGAAAGTGATTGGAAGGTGAAAAGACAAGCTTGGTGAAGATGCCTCTGAAGGGTGTTGGTGCTACTAGAGAGTTGCAAGATCTGAAAGAGAAGAATGCTAAGTTTTGAGGGTCACATAATTCATTTTTGGCAAGGTTGCTACCTTGGAGACAAAGAAAAGAAGAGATGAGAATGAAGAGAGTGAAATAGAGGAAGATGGTGAAGAATATGAAGATGTTGATAAGGAACTAGGCCCTAAAGATCAGAAGATGGTAAAGATGCTCAAAGCAGTGAAAGGTAAAATTTGATCTTCCTATGTATGGTGGTAACTTAAATGAAGAAGAATTCCTTGATTTGATTGCTGCTATGGATAATTACTTTGAAAGTGAAGACATTTCAGATGAACAGATGGCGAAGTTGGAAAAGACTAAACTCAAAGGTCATTCTCTTCTATCATGGGAATATGAACAAGAAGAGAAAAAAAAACAAGGAAAATCAAGGATTACTTGTTGGGACAAGATGGTGCAAAAACTGAAAGGTAAGTTTCTTCCTAAGGATTATGAAGTTCAATTATATAAAATATTGCAAGGATTGAAACAAAAAGATCTTGATGTCAAGTCATACATTGATGAATTTTACAAACTAAGCATAAGGACAAGAAGGGATGAGGATGAGGCTAAAAAAGTGGCTAAATATCTAGGTGGTCTTAGATTCAATATTCAAGGTGAACTTATTGTTGCTAACCCAAAATTTGTTGAAGAATGTTTTCAATTAGCTATTAGGGTGGAGGAAAAGATTAAAATAAGGCAAGAGAAATTTGTTAGAGGAAGAGGAACTAGAAAAAGAGGGAGAGGAACAATCCCTACACCAAAGTAGCCATTGGAAGAATGGGAAGGATCAAATAGAGGTAAGGAGCAAGGTGTTGATGATAGAGGAGGTTTTAGAGGTAGAGGAAGGTTTAGTGGTGGTAGAAACTCTAATGATTTTGCAGGGAGATGTTATACTTGTAATGAATATGGTCCTCCATCTTGGAAATTCCCTGAAAGGGTTGGTAGTTCATCAAGTAGAGAAAATAGGATTGATAGGAGGGAAAAAATCATTCAAGAAGAGGAATAAAAGAGTAATCACCCTACAAGTTTAAGAGTTTCTCCTGAAACAAGTGAAATGTTGATGATGAGGAAGACTGTATTGAAGGAAACAAAGTAGGTGGAACCCACACACAGAAAGAGCCTCTTCAAGACCACTTGTAAGTGAAAAAACAAGGTATGCAAAATTGTGATTGATTTTGGATCTATTGAAAATATGGTGTAAAGTGAGATGGTAAGTTGAATTTGCAAAAATTTCCTCATGAATTACCTTATAAGGTGTCATGGTTGAGTGATGGATAGTCTTTGTTGGTTAATGAAAAATTTGTGGTAGATTTCTAGATTGGAAGCTATAAAGATAGTGTAGTTTGTGATATTCTTCCTATGGATTGTTGTCACCTACTCCTAGGCAGGCCTTGGCAGTATGACAGGCATGCCTTGTATAATGGCAGAGAAAACACATATACAATAGTGAAGGATGGATGCAAGTTTGTTTTAACTCCTTTGGTGGAAGATGAGAAAGGTAAATCAAAAGTGATAATGTGTGGAAGAAAAGAACTTGTAAATGTTGTAAAGGAAGAAAAAAAGTTAGAAGTTTCAGTTAGTACAAAGCATGATGATGTTGGGATAGCAGGTAAGAAAGTTACTTTAGGTTTTTCAGAAATAGATTGGAATAAGAATTTTTTAGTTGGTACATTGTTGTGTCCATTGAATGGAATCATGGTGAAAGGACAAGTGGTAAGGTTTGCAAGGGTAGTTAGGTGTAAATTTTATGGTATAGTGTGTACAAAGGACAATATGGTGGGACAAAAGACTGTTAGGACAATAAAACTGATAACCAAGATGAAAAGACAAAGTGGACAAGATATAAAGCACAATTATAGGTATGAAGATATGATAAAGGTAAAATCAATGCATGAAGTCTCTAATAAATGTTTTTTCTTTGAATGAGAAGAGAGGAATACAATCAAGATTAGGCCAAGGGACTGGTAAAAGGAAGATAGAAGGATTGATGAAAGGAATGAAGGCACTTTCAAATGCAAACAAAGTTGAGGATGTAGGGAAGATTGGAAGATTTTAGTACTTGGACCAAATGAAAAAGTTTTTAGGCTAGAGATTGTATAGAGAAGAGATGAAGCATGGAATAAACCCCAACTCTTGTGACAAGAGTTCTTTTTCTATGGGGGATTATGATGCAGAAGAACCTAAGCATTTTGTCAAAATTTGATCATGATGTTGGACAGTAGGTGGTGAGTAGGTTAATAGGGATGTTCTAAGTATATATTATGCCAAATAAGGTCTAAAATAACACTTATGATGTAATTAGGGGTTTTTCTAAGTCATTTTTGTCTAATTAGAAAAAGTTGCAAAAAGTGTAAAAATGTTGACAATCAAGATTTTGGAAAATGTAACTTTCTAGGAAGTTGAAGATTCTAGCATTTCAAAAGTTAGTTATAAACATTTGGGTGGTCAGTTTTGAATAGAATATGTATTTAAAGCCTCTCAAAGGCTCGAAGATCGGTGGAAGAAGATTGAATTGAAGATTCTAATAAAATACAATGTTTATTTTCTAATTTTCTGAACTTTACTTCCTCTGTATGGACCTGTACAACCATCAGATGATGTGAAACCTATTGTGTCTTGTGTATATTTGATTTACCTTTCATTTCAACTTCTTTGGAGAGTCTAGAATTAATTTTAGAGGAAGATCTCCCTCATTTTATGAAACTGCCTAATAAAACCAGTGAGCGCTCTATTTTGGTGTTTAAATAATGGAATAAGCCATTCCTCCTACTATTTGGCCATGTTTCTTAGAGGAATGGCGTGTATTATGGTAGGTTAGGTTTTCCTATGGTTTTGATGGTATGGAAGATAAGTTGTGTGAAATGGGAGGATTCCCTAGGGCTGATAATTGCATTGTTCTATGTGAAAATGGTGGTTTTGAGAAGGGATTTGTCTAATTGTTGATGGAGATGATCTTGTAAGGGTTTGAGGATTCTGTATAGACCTAATAGAGATTTTTGGATGCATTCTTGAAGTTTTATAAGCCCAATTTATGGTAGATTCAATAAAACCCTAGGTTTTTGCATATAATTGGAGGGTTTGGTGGAACTATGGTCTATATGTTAGAGGACTAAGAAGTGATTGATGAATTTGTGGTTTTGCATCACAATTTAACTTTTTTAGGTGAGTTTTGGTGAAAACAATAAGTTTAGGAAGTACTTCCTTTGTAATTTAGGGCTAATTTAGTAGCCTAATTCAGGTGTGTTGTGTTGAATCTCTATATTGTTGCAAATAAGTCACTTGTAATCTTTTGGGAAAGTTGTGTTGGTACTGTGGGAAGTCTAAATTGATGGTTGTTAGGCCTTTTTATGGCCTTCTTCAAAATATTTCATTACAAAGTGTGTTTTGAGGGCTAGAAACCTTTTGTGTGTGTTTTGGGAAAGTTGGGTGTTTTTGTGACCAAAGGCAGGTTTCCTTGTTTATGTTGGGTCATTTTGAGTTGGAAGGAAGGTTATCACCACCTTGCTTACATCAGTTCCATAGTTTTGGGCCAAAAGAAATCCAATAAAAAATTTCTAGGGGAAGAAAAAGGATTAAAACCACTATGATGCATAGTAAAATTTCATTTCCAAAAGGAAATTTCAAGAATCTATAAACTACTTATGGGAAAACATCCATGGAGTGTAGCCATGTATATCCTAACTTCACATGGAATTGATCTGACATCAGGATGATGGAGAATGAGACATCTAATTATTTTGGTTAAAATTTTAATGGAAGAGTGATCAAAGCTATCATAGGGAACCATCATGTTTTTTAATCCATTATTTTTATTGTTCATAATAATATCCCATTTGTAGCATTTTTATTGATTCTTCTGACTATGCAAAGAGGACCATCAGGTGCATGTCTAGGTATATCACTATGTGAGGAAGAAATTTCCATAGACAAGTTGGTTTGGCCTTTATGAGGTTTAATATCAATGAATCTAATCATGGTATGTAGATCATCTTCATTATCACTCTTGTAACCATTAGTTATTTCTTGTATGTTGTCAACATTCATCACCTCATTCTTAGTATCACTAGCTTTAAAAAATGAGATGTAGTGGTTTGACATTGAATTCGTAAATATTTATAAATTTTGATTAGGTGGGGAAATGGATTTATTTCCTTAATCATTGACACCACCCAATTGGATGTGATTAGAATTAATGAGGTCTTGCACTAAATGTTTAAGAAATCTACATCATTTTGTATCATGTCCAACTTTTCAATGATATTGACAAAAGGTATTGTGATTATGGTTTGAAGGTAAAGGTTTAGTGTTATCAAGCAATCTAAGGAGAGGTAGGGTGATTAAGTTTTTTCTCAAGGGTTGTAACATTATTGAATGGATGGTATTAGGTAACGGGGTGAATTTCCTATTATTTTCGGTAAATGAGTATGGAGTTGTTATTTTTATGGTAGACACTTAAGGTTCAACATGATGGATTGGTTGAGGTTGACTTACCTATGTAAAGCTCATAATTTTGTTTCTTGAATGGGTGGAAATTGCTATGATGTATAGTTTGAGGTTTTTTAGGAAGGGTTGAAGGATTTTTTTCTACATGTTTATTAAGTGAGTTTAGATAATCATGAAGAGTTGTGTATGATTGTGTAAAATAGAGAAATTTCACCATCCCAAGCTAGTATTGAATATTTTTTTATAAATTATCAATGAACATCCTCTAAATATTAGCATCAAGAAGCTTAGTGTTGATTTGTGATTGTAGTGTAGAAAATTGTAGTCCTTTCAAAGTGATAGTACAATGTCACACTATGTTTGGACCTATTTTAGTGACCTTGAATTAATGCATTTTTTAACCTTATTAATAGGACCCTAATACCCTCTATTATGCATCCCGAGGCCTATTTTAATTATTTACCAACAATATAACCTACATTGAATAAATGCTATTAATTAATTTAATGCCCCGACATAATTTAGATCCTAAAATTTTAAGTCAGGAACCATTCACCCATGGGCGAATGGGTCCCCTTTAAGTCCATAAACTCAAATGAAAGTATATTTTTGGTAGCATTTCAAGGTGTTAAATTCAAATTCTAAATGTTGGCTCTCAGGATTTAATAAATGGGAAATTAGAAAGGAAGCATATGAAGCTAATTCTTTCAATCATTTTACACTAGCAAGAAAGAGAGATTCACATGAGATCACAAGGATTTAAATTCAAGAGAAAGGAGAAGACAATCAAGCGTTCAAAGTTGAAATCTTGGAGTAACATTATATTTGTTTTGGTAGGCCTTCAAGCTCATTTTGTCAACAAGAACAAGCATTGCAAAATATTGATGATAGATGCCTATGGAGGATCATGATGGATTCTAGGTTTTGGGAGATGCACCAAGCCATTTAACCAGGCCTAATGACTTATTTCCTAAGTGATCCCATCTTCTGTTATCATTCTAATTTCTGCCTAAAGGAAAGTATATTCAGATTTGTGATCTATTAGGGTGATTTGACATCTCGCAAAGTAGGTCTTATTCATTTAGGGATCTTATTCTAACACATTTGAATAGGGTTTCTTGGAATTTTAGCTCTTGTAATCTTAGAAACACTTAATATTAGGGCTTTCACAAACTTTCATGTTTTAGATATGTACTTTTTACTAGGGTTTAATTACTAAACTTGGGGTTTGATCTAGGCAAACCCCCATCTACCACCAAACAATAATTTTATTTTTGTAGATGTATCACAAGTACAAAGCTAGGAGTGAAGTTTCAAAGGTGTAGGAAGGAAGTGTAGACACAAGACCCAGATCTTAGTTTCTGATTTTCCAAAAAGGGAGACCTAGACCCATTCACCCATGGGAAAATGAGTCCCTGGCAACCTCTTGAAACTATCTTTTTATGATAGGTGCACAACACTAACCCATTTCTCGATCTCCTTGAAATTTGTTGTTTTTGTTAGTATTTATTTTTAAATTGATGTTTCAAGTTTGAATTAGCATAATTAGGTTTATTTTCTATTTTTAGTTTTTCTCCCAAAAGTGTTATTTGAACATTACCCCTGTCCTCAAGCATAAGAAAATCTGAAGATTATCACATTGAGTTGATCCATCTAAGGGTTGTTAGTCAATTCTTTGTGGGGATCTCATTTCGTAATGAAAATAGAAAGATATGTCCATCATAACCCTATTTTCCTTCATTCCATATTGGTGAACCTATTTTTCTATGTTTCATTTTGGTGAACCCGACATTGTACACCAAAATTCTAAAAATTGGAGTCCACTTCAACCCTAGATCTAAGTTTTTCACTAAGTTTGTATTAATTTTACATTAGTTTCATTACATTTAGGGTTCTTGAAACTTTCATTAGTGAAAATTGCATTTAAGGGTTAAGTTTGCATGTTTGCACCACTTAAATTCATAAAAAATAAAAAATGTTGCATTAGGTTTGCATTCATCTTGCATTGTACTTGCATCTTGAGATCATTATTCAATCATTTAAGTTCATATTTGGGTTCAAATTTCAATCTAAAAATAGTCACCTAGTTCATCATTTGACCTTATTTGCACTTACATTTAGACATTGTAATCTGGAAAAACCTATTACAAAAACCTCTATTTGCATTCAGAAACAAAAATTACATATAATAAACTCAAATCCTAAAAATTTAATTTTAAAAAACCTAGAGCAAGGACCCATTTTCCCATGGGAAAAAGAGTCACTGTATAGGAATTTTAGACAAGTTTCTAGGTAACTTTTAGCCTCTATTTTTCCTTTTTGTTGTTGTCCTCAGATCTAAGAATTAGTTTCCTAAAACAATCTATTTGTGAAATCAAGTTATTGCTTCTTTAGTTAGATCTTGCAACATTTTGGAAAACATTTATTACATATTTCATTTGAGGATAGTGTTAGATTTATGCAGTTTTCCTTTATTTTCAGCATCATTTCATAGCTTATATAGATTACTTTATATTTTGCAATCATTATAAAATGTAAACAAAAAAAAAAGAATCAAACAAAACAAACACAAATTAATGAAACCCTTGGAGAAGACATAGTCATTTGATCATGTCAAATCTCTTTTTCCAAGTTAACATATCCCTCAAGCCCTTTAGTAGTGATGAATTTGACATGTTAGATGAAGCCCTTGAGGACTTCATCTCACAAGGTTCATGCACTAAGGCTTGTCATAATAAACCAAAACAAAGAGATGTTAATGTAATCACACCCCAAATTATCCTTTATCCATCCTCACATCAACCTCAAGTTCAAAATAAACCTATGCTTATCCTAGAACCACCTAAAAAGAAACCATAAAGTCGAGGATATATCTTGAACTTTACAAGGTAACTTGATAGTAACAACATTTTTCAGCAATCGAGTTGCAATGCCGTTTCTCACACATATAATACAAGGAACAATAGGAAACCACAAACCACTAATTTATTACCATTACCTCAACCTATCTTTCCTACTGCTCCTCGTTTTCCTTTACATAGTGGAAAGGAGTATGATCTTGTTCAACAACTTAAAACTACTCTTGCTAATATATCCTTATTGGATCTTATTCAAGCCTTACCTAATTATCATAGTATGCTTCAAACAACTTTGCAACAAGTTGTGGTTCCTCCTTGTACAAATATAAATGACATAACATTTCTAATTAAAGGAATGAAGTGAGCTAATATGGACATTTTTTTCCACCAATGTGAGTTACCCTCCTTGGAGGTGCAAAAACATGAATATTTCACCATAATAGTCTTACTAATAGGACTAGGTTAAAGAGAACCTTTGTTGACAATGGCTCAACCCTTAATGTGTATACCGTAAACATGTTGGATAGGCTTGGAATGGATAGGAGCAAGATTGAACCTAAATCTTTGTCCATTCGCGGTTTTGACAATGTAGGAAAACAACTGCTTGGTGTGATCACATTACCTATTATGGTTGGAAAAGAAACATTGCAAACTCCTATCCATATTATGCCTCAAGATATTTCATATAATCTTCATTTGGGAAGACCATGGATTCATGAAATGCATGTAGTTCCTTTGACTCTTCATCGTGTAATGAAATATGTCTATAACAACAAAGTGTACACAATCAAGGCCGGCCCTGAACTAGAAATTTGTTTACACACTTGATGAGGATAAACAAAAAGACCATGCAACATTATTACATGAATTCCACAAAATATTTTCTTGGACTTATTCGAATATGTCAGGGATTGATGCTAAGATAGTGACACACAACATAGTCCTTAAACCAGATGTTAAATCAGTAAGATAGAAGATACACAAGATGAATCCTAAGATAGCCTTATTGGTCAAGGCTGAAATTGAAAAAATCCTAGAGGCTAGGTTCATCTGTCCTATTGATTATTTCACTTAGATCTCAAACATTATTGTAGTTGCGAATATTGATAATCGTATCATAAAGTGTATGGATTTTCATGATCTAAATAAAGCATCTTTAAAAGATGATTTTATTCTTCCTAATATTGAAATGATAGTAGATTTGAATATGGTTCATGCTTTTTTTTCATTCATGGATGTTTTCTTAGGATATAATCAAATCTTTATCAACTCTCAAGATCAATATAAGACAACATTCACTACACCTTAGGGAACATTTTTTTGGGTTTTGATGCCTTTAGGATTAAAGAACGCAGGAACAACATACCAAAGAGATATGATGTTGATATTTCATAAATACATACATAATATTTTGGAAGATTATGTAGATGATATTTTATCCAAATTATTAACTTTTCAAGATAATGTGAAAATCCTTTAGAAGATATTTGAAAGAATGTGTATGTATAACATGAGACTGAATACAAAAAAATGTGTCTTTGGTGTGGATAGTGGATTTTTTTTATGATTTATAGTATCCCATAGAGGCATTGCGATGGAAACGAAGAAAATTCATGCTATAATTAACATACCACCTCCGAAAAATATTCCCCAATTGCAGGGAAGGATTCAAGCTATCTGTCATTTTGTGGCCTCCTTAGTGGATTGGACCCTACCCTTTACACAACTTATTAAGAAGGACTCACAATTTAATTGGAATGAGGATTGTAAGAAATCCTTTGAAAATATAAAAGAATACTTAGCTTCTTCTCATGTTTTACAACCCACCATGCAAGAAATACCATTTATCCTTTATAAATTATCCTCAGCCCATGCTCTAGCAGCATTGTTGGTTCAACAAGATGATAGTGGTAAAGAACGTCCTATTTATTACATTATCTAAAATTTGATTGACTGTGAAACCCGATATACAATGATAGGAAAACAATGTTTAGTTGTTGTATTTACTGGTAGTAAATTGAAGCATTACTTGTTAAATGCATAAATTCATTTGATGAAAAAGTTTGATCCTTTAAAACATCTCTTTACTAAGACAAAATTATCATGATATTTAGCTAAATGGGTTATGATGTTAAATGAGTTTGATCTTATATTTTTCACTTAAAAAGAAATCAAAGAAAAATCCTTGACCAACCATTTAGCTAACGCCCCTTCTCCATTAGCATTACCCAATAATGACTCATTCCCTAATGAAAGTGTGTTGACTATTGAGAAATAAATATGGGAATTATACTTTGATGTTTCTAAGCGTCGAACTAACTCTAGAGCGGGGGTTATAATAATACCACCTTTAGGAAAGACCACTCCCTTATCCTACCATCTAAACTTCATATGTAAGAATAACACTAAAAAATATGAAGCCTTAATTGCTGGTATATGCACAACATTAGCCTTAGGTGTTCAACAGATTTCCATATTTGGTGATTCTCAAATAGTCATTAAACAAATAAATGGTTCATATCAAGAAAAACATGAAAAAAATTATTCATATAAAGATCTCACAATAAAATTATTAGAGAAATTTGAATCATATACTATAGACAATGTCCCTAGAAAGGATAATTGGCATGCAGATTCAATGGAAAGTGCTTATTCCCTTATATCTCTTGATGATCCTTCTATGAATTTCATATTTATTGTTCACACAATTCTAAAACCATCGATAGATGAAAAAGTGAACAAAGTGTTCATTTAACCAACAACAAAGATCCTCCATAATGGTACACACAAATATTTAATTACTTAAAAGAAGGTACCTTTCCAAAGCCAACAACTAAAAATACTAGAGCTCATCTTTGAAAACTTACATCTAAATATATAATCCTTGCAGATGTGTTATATTGATGATCATTTGATTGTCTTCTACTTAGATGCCCTAAACAATGAAAAATACCTATAGCCCTTGAAGAATCTCATATGTGGGTGCTTGTGGCGGGCATTTTTGGAGGAAGATCGTTAGTTCAAAAATTGATTTGTACAAGATATTATTGGAGACATATGGAACAAGACTATTTTTCTCAAGTTAAGAAATGCCATAAATGTAAAGAGCATAATAATTTGATTCATCCTCCTACTTTTTAGTTTCATTCCCAAGTCCTTATTTGGCCATTCTTAGTTTTGGGTTTGGATCTTATTAGAAAGATAGCACCACCTTCTTCCACTGGACATACATTTATAATTACCACAATGGATTATTTCATGAAATGATTAGATGCTATCCCTCTTCATTCCACAACCACTGATGCAATATGTTGTTTCATATTGGAAAAAATTATTGCTCACTTTGGTCTTCCTTCCACATTGGTTTCAGATATTGGAACTCCATTTAAGATCAATGATGTGTACAAATTTTTGGAAACCTTTCATATTCAACATCACTTCTTAACTCCATATTATCCACAATCAAATGGTCAACCAAAATCAACCAACAAAACTCTTGAAAAAATTCTAAGCAAAATGGGTAAACATAATAAAGACTGGCACACTCAATTAACTTATATGTTGTGGGCCTATGTATGAGTATTAGAACGTCTATAGGAAACACTTCCTATAAAATTATTTATGGTGCTGAGGCAATAATGCCCTTACAGTTAGAAATTATTTCACTAAGAATTGCTCTTAGAGGGATTATTGATGACAATACATATAAAGAACAACAATTTCATCAACTTGAAATGCTTGATAAACATTGCATTAATTCTCTTGAGCATCTACAATCTTATTCTAAATGAATGCAACATAGTTATAATGATCATGTCATTCCTCATGAATTTAATAAATGTGACTTGGTTTTATATGAGAATCAACAAAATTTCAATGCTATACCAACTAAAAAGGAAAATTCATCCCTAATTGGTTATGACCTTATGTAATTGATAAAAAATATGGGTCTAGAGCCTATACATTAATGAAACTAGATGGTACACCTCTTAAAGAACCTATAAATGTTACACATTTACAATGGTAATATACATAACATCTCCTTTGAATAGTATGCATATTAAAGTAGTGTTGTTAGATTAAGTAGATAATCTTCTATTTTTTATCTTACATTACTTCATTCTTTGACAAACAATCTTTGGGTTTCTTAGAATATAGAGTAATTATTCAATAAGTTTAGATTATTACTTTAGCTTGCACACTATTAAAATTTATCTTGTGTGTTGTGTTAGATTAGATCCTCATATGCATTTATTGTTCTATAAAAAATTTAGATCATTGGTACATTTAATTTAAAATAGCATACTCAATCAAAATGTAGTATCTAATGTAAACTAAAAATGTTTTAATTAGATCACATTTATTAGATCACAAAGATATTTATTAAATATTCTTACTAAGACTATTTATTAAATCACATCAAAATATAATAACACAAACTCATAAAAAACAAAACATGAATTCTCATATATATTACATCAAAAGTTCAAGTACTTATAATAAATAATATAATGCTAGTAGGTCCTATGACTACTAGACCCCTTGAGGTCTAGTGGTGGAATTTTTCATGAGATAGTAGAATGTGACCATGATCTACTCATGGATCTCATAGTTGCCTATAAGCCTTGCACCTCTCCAACTGATCTAGCCTCCTGTATGAGTGCCTCAACATGCTCTTGATCTATGCGGTCTCTATTTTCTTGCAACATGGTAACCTCTCTCTAGCCTCAAAACCTCTAACCATAGGACGACCTCTGTCCCATTGTCTTTCAAAACTCGAGATGCTTGGAGCTCATCATATGCAGCTTGTAGTGTTGAAATTTGATCTACAACTTGCATAACATGATCATAGTAGAAGGTTGTCAATATGTAATCATATCACCCTAGTATAAATCAATCGTGTTGCATCCTAAGTAACTGATGTGTCTCATTAGCCCATTGGGGTATCATGAGACAAAGTCTCCATAATATGTCATCATCTTCCAAGTGGTCGAATCTAACCCTCCAACATAATGAATCTCCATCCTATTAATAACATCTCAAAGAGTAGCTATAGTTCAATGGATAGCCAATGGCCGCTATGGTCAAATACCCTATCGGTCTAGTATATTTGATGTGGTTGAAGAACCACACCTACAAGAGCATACAATGTACTATGTTTTATAGCTCCTAGTAGATGAAGCACCCTCAATCATAATATAAGTGTGCTAGCATAATATGGCCCCATGCATATATGGTTTGATGCTTCTCCATATTTTGGATGATGTGGACTAATCCTCCATCTAAGTGTACACTTCACCCATTAGGAACTAGCACTAGTGATGTAGTGACTATCATAATGTGCTTCAATAGTGGTGACCATGCATATAGTAGCCATCTAAGCTTGACGTGGGGTCTGACACTCACTTCTTAAATGGGAAAATCAAGGTTTTACTCAATATCCTCCTACATCTCCTCATAATACCACTCCTTTTTTGAATGGACAATATTACCTTAGATAGGTAACCACAAGATGTGTTGAATGTACCCCAATGTAATGGCCATCTCCCATATAGGAAGGTGAATGGTGCACGTATCAGTGTCTCGCCTCTCTACTAGGGCCATAAGCATTGCATCATGATACCTCATGGGTGGCATGAGGCATACCCAAAATAATCATGTCTCCTATAAGATACCAATATCCTCCTCTGACAGCTGGGAAAGTTCCTCTCAGAGGTGAAAAAATTGGCTACCTTGTAGATGCTAGCAAATTTAGGGAGGGGCCTAAAGAATAAAAAGAAAAATAAATCATCACTAAGGTTCCTAGATATATGCATTAAATAATTAAAATTAAACTAAAGTTTCTCTAGGACACTTTGCAACCTACTTGGACATATGGGCCATTTTTGGACTACGGGGTTTGGACATTTTAGCCATTTTTGGACACTTTGCAACTAAGTGGGACACTTTGCAACTAAGTTGGACACTTTGACACCAAGAGGGATGCTTTGCAAGTTTTTTACCAAGGTCCTAAATACTTCTAGAAATTCATTAAAAAATACTATGAATACATGAATGCAAAGATGAATCAGTGTAGAATCTACTCACCGTATGCCAGAGCTTTCCCTATGCCACCTCGTCACACATAATCTCAAGTCTCAAAAGCTTGTATGTTCTTCTAGTCAACATCTTCAATCACTCTACACCAAGGTAAATTTCAAAAAGTTAAATGTAAAAATTATAGTTAAAAGTGTCATTTTCATTCATGGACACTAAACTTTATTAAAGAAAGTATAATTTATTAGTACATCTTATTCAAAATAACATATTGGGGGCTAGTGAACTCCATTTTCAATGTTTTTTATTGTGTTGGATTCATGATTTCATCCTCGATATAATCTAATGCCTATCAATATGTGGTGTTGTAAATTCAATAACCTATTATAAGAATTCACATCATCAAAACCAAGCAATTTGATGAGGTTGGGTGGCTATTCTGATTCCACCTCCATAAAGAAAGCATAATCTAGGGGGAGAATACATCTACCCTCAAAATTGATTCTCTGTAGATGTTTGATAAGAGTATGTTTGAACGAATAATGAATCATTGTTGCAGGATGCAATTAGTAACATTGTGGTTTTGCAAATGACTATAGTGGGGGATTCATTCATTTAGCTTGTATATCCATGTAGTGTAGAAAATTGTACTCCTTTATAAGTGATAGTACAATTTCAAACTTAGTTTCATCCTATTTTAGTTATATTGCATTTATACATTTTTAAACCTCATTAATATGCCCCTAATACCCTTTATCATGCATCCCAAGCCTATTTTTATTATTTCCAAATAATATAACTTGCATTGAATAAATTTCATTAATTAATTTAATGCCCTGGCAACATAATTTAGATCTTAAACTTTTAGTTCATGACCCACTCGCCCATGGGCGAATGGGTCCCCTTTAAGTCCATAAACTCAAATTAAAATATGTTTTTGGAAAAATTTCAAGGTCCTAAAATCAAATTCTAAGTATTGGATTTCAAGATTTAATAGACAAGAAATTAGAAAGGAAGCATATAAAGCTAAGTATTTCAATCATTTTACACTAGCAAGAAAGAGAGATTCACATGAGATTACAGGGTGTTACATTCAAGAGAATGGAGAATTCAATAAAGCAGTCAAAGTTCAAGTCTTGTAGTAGTATTCTATTTTTTTTTGTAGGTCTTCAAGCTTATATTGTCGACAAGATCAAGCATTGCCAAAGATTGATGATAAATGCCTATGGAGGATTGTGATAGATTCTAGGTTTTGGTAGATGCACCAATCCATTCAGCCAAGCCTAATGACTTGTTTCCTAAATAATTCCATCTTCAATTAGCATTCTACTTTCCGCCTAAAGGAAGGTATATTCAGATTTGTGATCTATTAGGGTGATTCAACATCTCTCAAGGTAGGTCTTTACTAGCTAGTGGTTTAATGAATTTATTTGTGTGCTTCTTTGTATGGCCTCCATTTTTGGCTATGTTTGCAATGGAATAAAATTCTTAACATAATCTATTTTGTTACGTTGCTACCTTGGGACATCATTGGTTTTCAATCACAAATTTTTAATGCTTGCAATCAACAATGCATATATATGTGCCTCTTTAGAAGGTTCAGAATTTTTCGAGGGTTAGGCATACATAGATATTTCACCCGAATAACAAGCAAGCTGAATTTATCGGTTGAACTATATAGACTTGCCTTTGTATTTTTACTTTAGAAATTAGGGATACATACCAACAATTAAGTCCATGTAAATCAAACAAGATGATCTTCTCCAACAAAATTTTTCATTATCATCATCATCAAAATTTTCTCTTCTTTATGGTAAGTGGTTGCTTCTCTTTCCTCTTCACCTCTATGCATATAGAATTTGTACCCTATCTAAATTTATTTCATTATCATTTTTTATATGTGACATTTAATTGTGCTATTACATATATTTTGCTTATAAATTATAGAGCCACTTAAATTTCATGTTTTGGATATTGCTTGCAAATAAAACATGTTCACAGTTCGCTTCTGTGTAGGTATATTCCACTAAAACCATTTTAGATTACAACTACATTGTATTCGTATACAAGATGTAGGGCTCCCCAAAAATGCTAAACAACTTTACGATTCCACATTTGCATGTTGTATGGCCTTCACCTATATTTCATCTATATACAATGTAAGCCTATGTATCTTTTTTTTCCATTTTTGATTTCACAACTCCATGTCAAATTATAAAAAACATATAATGTTGATTTCCATTGAACAGATTCCCTTAGGTGCCAAAGCATTGCCTTCACCATTGACCAAAGTGGTGGAAAATTAATGTTACTGCTCGGGGGTTTGGTCATAGCCAATGATGCTCCATGACCTAATATGGTAGGGTGGAGAGCAAGATTCATTTTCTGTGTCCAGACTTCAATCCATTCTATGCACAAGGAATTTCTAGATTTTATTTACTTACTCTAGTGTGTTGCAACTCCATTTCATCTCATTTGTAATTAATTCTATAAGTCTTTATATTTTTGTCATTTTTTATTGTCTACCAATCTAGACAATTGTCCTTCGCAAGCCTTTTCATGTGATTAGATCTTGTATTAAGTCATTGGTGACCGAAACATTGCTCTCACTATTGATCATAGTGGTGGACAGTTTATTTTATTGCTCGGGGGTTCGATGAGAGCACACGACACTCCATGAGCCAATATGGTAGGGTGGAAATCGGGCCTTGTTTTGTTTTTTGCATACTGCATTATGCTAGACACACCAAGTATGGCTAAATTATATTCACTCCATTCATCCCATTGCAAGTAGAGAGCAAATCATGTATTATAAAATTTAGAACTTTGATATATTTTGATTTACATATTGTCTATCAATAAAGCATGATCACTGCACTAAAATTCACACTTTGTATACACATAGGTTGTATATGGTTTGACCTTTACACTAATTTTTTTGTATAGGATTGTAGTTGTGAGTTTTAGCTTTCCGCCATGATGGTTGTAATGGAATAAAATAGTTAATGTTATGTGGTTCATTTTGTTTTTGCATAATCAACATACTAAACTTCACACTTTTTTGTTATTCTTGCAGACCATATTCCAGCTATAATGTGGTATTTGATGGACTAATGTGTTACAAACAACCTTTCAAAATAATGACAGTGGCTGCAAAATCAGTAACAATGGTCAATTACACAATCAGATCCTTATGTACTCTATATTGATTGTAATAAGTAATATTCATTTCACCACTGATCAGAGTGGTGGGAAATTTATATTCTTGCTCAAGGATTTGGTGAGAGTCCATGGGGCTCCATGGCCCAATATGGTAGGGTGGAGAGAAGGCCTTATTGTGTTGAGTTTTATTTATATTTTTTATGTAGAAATTGTTATCTTTCTAACATAAGATTCATAAAAAATTCATATGTTTTAGGTTATGGCTACAACATAGTGAACTAGTTGATCTTATACACTTTATGTTAGATTCCATTGGGTATTTTTGATTATTGTTCTCTTGCCTAAGCTACATCGTTGCATTATTGAGAAGGTGTTGTCAAAAAGGCTATTTTGTTTCAATTTGTGATAGGGTTCTATTGAATTGTTGTCAATTCCCTCTTGCTCTCCCTTTATGCTTTGCGTTTTGTGGTTGAATTTTTAAATTTCCTCGTCGATCATCTGATTGCTCTTAGCCAATTTTACAATATGTTCATAGTCACAGTTTCTCCAAAAAACATGCTTCTCCCTTAGGAGAGATTGTTCAAGAACTTGGGTGTTGATACTCTAGTTTATATGCTAAACAAGTGGACAAGCTTTGCGAATGAAGTTCAAGCAACTGTGAAGATGAAGTGATTATAAGTGTGGCTATCAATCAACATCCCACTTCTTGAACTCTCTTTCCCAGTGGAGAATATCCGATGATGCTCCATGACCCAATATGGTAGGGTGGAGAGCATACTTTCTTTTGTATGTCCAAACTTCAATCCATTCCATAAAGAAGGTATGCCTAGAGTTTATTTACTTACTGTGTTCTACTACAACTGCATTGCATCATGTTTGTAACTAATTATCTAAGTCTTTATATTTTCTAATTTATTTATTGTCTACCAATGGTGCATGTTTATTACACTAAACTTCACATAATGCTTTCATGTTTGCAACTAGCCACAACCCAAACAGCTGTGCTTTGAAGCCCTTTTGATGCCATTAGATCTTCTATTAAGTCATTGGCGGCCAAAACATTTCTTTCACCATTGGTCACAATGATGGAGAATTTATTTTCTTGCTCACTGATTTATTGAGAGCACATGACGCTCCATGGGCCAATATGGTAGGGTGAAAATTGACCCTTGTTTTGTTTTGTACATACTGCATTCTATCACATGCACCAGGTATGGCTAAATTATAATTGCTTCATTCGTCCTCTTGCAAGCACAAAGCAAGATATGTATTATAAAATATAGAACTTTGATATCTCCTCATTTAGACATTGTGTATGAATTAGACATGATCACTGCACTAAAATTCACACTTTGTATACAAATAAACTATATATGGTGTGGCCCTTGCATTGAAAGTTTTGCATAGGACTGTAGCTGTGAGTTTTAGCTTCCTATTACGATCATTGTAATGGAGTAAAATAGTTAATGTTATGCAGTTCATTGTGTTTTTGCATAATCACCACACTAAATTTCACACTTTTTTGTTATTCTTATAGACCATGCTCAAGCAACAATGCAGTATTTGATGAACTAATGTGTTACAAACAACCTTCCCGAATAATGATAGTGAGTGTAAAATCAACATCAATGGTAAAATAGACAACCAGATCCTAATGTACTCTATATTGATTGTAATACACAATATTCATTTCACCACTAATCAAAGTGGTGGCCAATCTATATTCTTGCTCAGGGGCTTGGTGAGAGTCCATGAGGGTCCATGACCCAATATGGTAGGGTGGAGAGCAAGCCTCATTTTGTTGAGTTTTACTTTATATTTTTTATGTACATATCACTATCCTTCTGACGTAGGATTCAAAAACAATTCATATGTTTAAGCTTATGGTTACAATGGATTAAAATAGTTGATCTTATACACTTTATGTTAGATTCCATTGGGGATTGTTGATTATTGTTCTCTTGCTTATACTCTACATCACATAAATAATTAAATTGCTTTAACCAAAATTCGTCTACGGTACTTTGTTGCTAGCTACGAAAGGATCCTTAGTTTGTATCATAAGGAATTGATGTAGTGACCAAATTATGGGGTGGCCTTATATAATCATGAATTCAACTAATAGTATGCCACAATTATTATTTCCCATCAAAATACAAATTATTAATGTCATTAATTATTTATACATTCAACCTTATCCATAATAATATTATATTTTGAAAAACTAATAAAACTTAATGATATTGGTATTATTTTTAGATTGTTTTAACTATAATCCATCTAGGGTACTTTGTTACTAGCTATAGAAAGATCCTTAGTTTGTATCATAAAGAATTGATGCACTGGCTAAATTATGGGGTGGGCTTATATAATCATGAATTGAACTAATATTATGCCAACATTATTATTTCCCAACTAAATACAAATTAGTAATGTCATCAATTTAGACATTGAACCTTTATCCATAATTGGAGACACGTAAAATGTACCGATAACATCGTGCATTTGATCCCTAATTACCATTATTTTTCCTCGAATCATCCTCGATCTAACCATTTAATCAAATTCTATCTCGACAATTCATCAATAGTCATCTCTT
>VDFB02125087.1:0-23686 GCA_007258455.2 Sequoia sempervirens | reverse complement strand
GCTCATGTTCACAAAACCAGCAATTGACATTTTTTGGCAAGCAAACACTCAAAAAACTTATTTTGGAGGGCATGCACACCATGATAAAAATAACATAGTGTACAACATTCCTGTACTGATATTAAAAAGGAAATTATATCGCACAAGAGTAAATTGTAAAATAAAATAACTACATTAGGGTATAGGTTTATTATCAAATAATAATTTATTGTTCAAACCCATCTACGTTTGTTAAGCTGTTGCAAGGTTATAACAACGCCCATGTAGAAAAGAAGTCGGTGGGTTGTTTACTAGATTATAGGATCACAACAAATGTTCGTAGTGACCCAACAAGCTATTCTTTTGTATAAATATTTTCTTGCCAGATTGAATGAAATATCCTGATACATGCATTTTATTGCAAAAATATAATATGATAACAAAGCACTGAAATTCTGTGAGCATGGGAATTGTGTTGTAGAAAGCTTAAAAAAACAATGGTAACATATGAATTATTTTAAGGAGTGCTGTGGTAATTTGCAGCACTGAGAAGAAGAAAAAGAACACAAATTTTAAGCACAGCAAGAGCAGGCATCTTTTGATGATTTACATATTTTGTTCTGAATAAAATGTGCACATGATATTGTAGCGCTTGAGTCCACATATGCATTCAAAACCACATATAAAGCTGTTCATAAATTGATTTGAAAAACATCAATCAATGGGCATCCATCAAAGAGTGAAAAGCATGGTGTTTGCCAGCCACTAAGGGCACAGCAGCAGCAACATGAGAATGGATGCGTGGAGTATGTGCAGGAGTGGAGCTGTGGCTTGGGAAGATTCAAAATTGCCATGAATGAATAACAGGCAGTAATGAACACTGCCAGATAAAATTCTATTGCAACATTTCTCAAACAAAATTATCTGGTGTGACTTTAAAGTATTAGTGCAGACTGAGCCAATGATCATCCCATGAGAAGTTGCTGTCCTGACATGAGCACTCAACATAAGTTGTAATGTCCCCATTTTCGATGTCCCCTTTCGGATTAGTCTGGTTCTGACACACTTACTATTTTTAGTAAGTGCTATATTTAGTAACTGGTCCGGCAAGCAAAGCAGTGTAGGGTTTCCTGTTTGGGCAATGTGTGGAAATTGTCTGATGAGCTTTATTGCTTGTGCCAGTCCTTTCTGTGGGTTTTTTCGATGTTTCAATAGAGCTTTCTATTTATAGCAGTGGCCAACTTACAGTGCTTACTATTCATAGTAAGCCACAAGGCATCTCAGTGATCTTCAGTTTTGTACCAGTTGATGTTTGGTGAGTACTTACTATTTTTAGCAGTTGTTATTTATGGTAAATCTATTTCGAGAAACTAGTCTCAAGCCTATTGTGTCCTCAATAGCGTTATTTCTAAGGTGGCATTGGAGAGCCTAAGGTTGAATTATTTAATAGTTGTTTTTAATCAGTTACTTAAGTTATTTTATAAAATAACTTTATAACTTACGTGAGGGGGGTACGTGGTCATCAAAAAAGTACCTTGGTGCATAAGTGATAACTTTAAATCATTTTGGAAGGCTACAAAAGTTCAAATAGTTTCCTTATGAGCAAGACACCCCTTTGAGGATTATTTGATAATGTTTGAAAGCTTTGTTATCGGGTCCTTCACGAAATTTAACCCGGCCAAAATACTCTGGTTCGGGTTCGGTTCGGTTTCGCTCTGTTCTTCCGTTCTTCGTTGATCAGCTCGCGGGTCCTTCGTATGACCCACAGAGAACCCGGTGGACCCGAGAACCCCGGCCGGAAATCCTCGTGGAGAACCTGAAGGACCTCGTGAGGACTCTGAAGTCATTCAAAATTTTAAAAAGGCAAAAATCAACTTAAAACAAAAACAAAACCCTAAAAAGTGCCCGATTGGCTCTATGGAGTATTGACTTGGCTAACATTGTCTTGATTGTAATTTGAATTTTCAATGCAATACACGAAGACTTGAGATGCATTATTTACTTTTGGTAAATTATGAATACATTTCATGGACATATGAAGCCATCACCGCCTACTTTACGTTTCAATATTCATGGCATTATGGCATTAAGAAATCTACCGCTATGAATATAATTCTGGCGGCGTTTGCGAGTCTATATTTACCATTATAAGTTTATAAATTTATATAATATATATATATATGGGGTAATGGCCGCATCTCAACTCCGGCATTCTAGGAAAAAAAAATTGTTTAACCGGCTTAACCCGGAATTAACCGATTCCAACCTCGCATCTGTTCAAAGAACTTAGTTTGAAAGTATAAAGCAAAAATATTAAAAAGTTTTTGGAGGGAAAATGATTCAAAACCTAAAGTTGCCCTAATTTCCCACTTTCCTTCTATAAAGTGACTTTTTGGCTCTCATTTGCTCATGGATGATTTGGCTGCTTAAGGAGATGCTGCTAGTTTTTCACCAAGAGGTCTAAAAACGGAGTTGAGGATGAAAACCTTTGATATCTATGACTAGTTCCGGCAATGCAAAACCTGCCCTAGCTAGTAGAGGGGTGGTTTCATTCAAAGGTAACCATTAGAGCTTCAAGTTACAGGTTACAATCATAAAGGATGAAGATTTTCAAGCATTTTTGATGTGGGTTGTTTGTTTTTTGGCTTGTGGAGACTTGGTATCGATTTGGTGAAGTTTGAGTTGCATTTAGGTGATGATTTTCATGATTTCTAGGCACTTTTTGGTGTGGATCTGAACCTAGTTTGGCGCACAGTTCTTGAACAGAATTTATTCTCAACGTGGGTATTGATTTATTGGACTCTCCTTGTCAAGGTGCCCCATTTGGTATACTCATTTGCATTTTTTGGACAAGGATTGAATTTATTGAGAAAATCGCCCTCCTAGAGCCAAGCACCCAGTTTGGTGTGCATTTCCAAATTTGACATGTTGATGTATAGGTCAACCTGGGTTGATATTTTGGACTGAAATCACTAGGGATCTCCACTTTGTTAGCACGGAGAAAGTTAGTTGTTTGTTGTGGCTATTGGTATTGCTAGTTAGCTCTTGTATTGGACGAATTGCACATTTTCCAGGTTTGAAATAAACCCTTATAAATCCGATGTATTTAGTTGTAATATGAATATAACTGACATTAAAATCTGAATATAGAATGATCAGAAAATTATCTTTATTAGCAGCATTTTACTTTGTTAACATTGCAAACTATTATTCATTCGTTTGGCAAAGTTTCATCATGCTTGGTCCATGAAAAAACACATGAAAATACTAGGCAAACACTCAGAAAATTATAACAGCAGACTGGCATACTTTCAAAAAATATTTGGGGTCTTATATTACAGTGGTATCAGATCACTAATCATCCTGCCAGCCAGTGGGTGATACAAAACTATGAGCAATAGTGGCCAACAAAGAAGGAACCAAGAAAAAAAAATGGGTGAAAGAAGAGAAGATGCTGAAAGAAATATTGGTAAGCAAGATCATATGATGCAACTCTTGGATGCAGTGGTCAGGGGTCAAGAAAGAGCAGCCCAACATGCTCAAGAGACCAATCAACAACTCGCACAGTTGGTACAAAGATTAGACTGTTTGGGGCAAGGAAATGATGCAAGTCAGTGTGGGGCAGCCATTCAAAACAACAGGGCAGCCATGGCTAGGCCTCTTATGCTTATATTTCCACCAAGAGTAGAAGCAAAACCCAATCAAAAGCTTACCTTAGTTGAGTTGCAGGATCAGTTTAGACAGGATTGGTTGGATGCAAGCCCTGGTTTCCAACATGGCATATCACTTCAGTATATAGATCTCAAGATGAGTCATACGCCCAACAAGGGCAATAGAGAACATCATAATGACTTACAAAGGAAAGATGGAAAACCTAGCATTCCTTATTTTGATGGGTCCAATGAGATTTCAGCAAGAGCATGGGTTCATAAGGTGGATACATACTTCAATCAAAACCCCATGCCTGAAGAAGAATCCATAAAATATGCTACTATGCACCTTGATGGAGTTGCACATAAGTGGTGGCATCATGGGATGATCATAATGGTCATGCTCAGATTACATCTTATACCGAGTTTACTAAGAGACTCATAGAGAGGTTTGACAAGAAGGAACCAGAACTTCATTTTAAGGAGGTGGCAAAGTTGGAGCCATACTTATTCAATGAAGAGCAGGTGGTTGAAGAGAAGTTCATAGCAAAAAAATCAGATGAAGTGATTGATTTGAAACATGATGAATGTGAGACGGAGCCTCAGGATGACTCTTTAGACATGCATGCAACTGTTGTGGTTGAGTTTGTGCATGAAGTAATTGTCAAAACAGCAGCCTTATATACACCCTTAGAGCTATCCAATGAAGTTGAGACACCTTTAGATGATGGGCATTTTGAAAACAAAAGGGATCATGTTTTCAAATCAGCTAATAATGATGACTTTTTACCTCATGTTGGTAATGATGACACAAGTGGCATTTGGTTTGACTTCCAAACGAAGCCTATGGAGAGAGATGCTTATGATGATTTCAATCCTAATGAGTTGGGGAGTGACTTATTCAGAAAGACAACTATTCATGAAGAGCACAATGAACACTTATTCTCTTATCAAAGCAATCAGCTTTTCTACATATGGGATCCAGGTGTGTTGGCACCAAAGTATGATAAAGATCCACTTTGAAATGAATTTCCTTTGGTTTGTAATGATGTCCTTATACATTTGGGAGCCATGCATAGAGGATGGCATCATTAGTGATGTTGATGCCACTACTCAAATGAATTTCTTGCATCAAAGCAATCAGCTTTTCTACATATGGGATCCAGGTGTGTTGGCACCAAAGTATGATAAAGATCCACTTTGAAATGAATTTCCTTTGGTTTGTAATGATGTCCTTATACATTTTGGGAGCCATGCATAGAGGATGGCATCAATAGTGATGTTTTCAATCTTGAAATGGAATCTGATTTCACATTGCAAGAAGCTGATTTTGAGCAGAGACCTTGTAGCTTGGTTGATTTGGATTCACAATCCACTATTGGGAATGATAAGGGAGAGTCTCAGGTGATTTGGGAGGCAACCACTCAGGGGATATACATTGAGCATACTCATTCAAAACGAAAACATCAGCTTATTGGCCCATGGGATCCACGAGTTTGGGGACTAAAGTATGATGAAGAATCAGTTTGGGAGGAATCTTCTTCTGACCAAGCTGTTGTTCCAACCTTAGAGCATCAAGAATGTAAAGAGGGAGCCTTAGAGGGAATTGATTTTGAGGGGCATAATCTCGAAGACAAATCAGAAATGTTTTTTCTTGGGGCTAATTTTGATCAGAGGCCTAGTGATGAAGAAGAGGCACATGAAATTTGGGACAATCATGGAAACTTTAATGACAAGTGTGAATTGATTTCTGATTTTTACATGCCACATAACAGTAGTTCATCATTTTTGCTTAATCATGATTGGAAAAGACAACTCTTGGTATCCACTGAAAATGAGGTGCACATTTTATCTAGTTTGGACAGCAAACGTATGCATGTGGAAAACTTAATTCGAAATGCATCAATTGGACAAAGTGAGTTTAATATCTCATTTTCCGATTTACATTCAATGAAGAGCTCCATGGAAGAATTTAAAACAGCTTACTTGCACATGATGCATGATAGAGATATAGCCACCAAGTTTGTAGATGAAACTCTATCTATGTCTAAGCAGTTAAGGGAAGAGGTTAGTGAGCACACCATTGAGCTTAATTCCACAAGGCTTGCTTTGGAAAGTGTCCAAGAGGCACTTTGTGAAGCAAACGATCAACTCTATGAGACTCTAACAATTTAAGGAGAAGGAAGGTAGAGAAAGGGCAAAGAAGATCAAATAGGTAATGATGGAGCTTGATTTCATCCAGGAGGAGTATAATCTTGCACATTGTCCAAAAAAATCAGAAAATAGAAGTTTGGATCAGCAAAAGGATCGGTTTGATTCAATAGTTGAGGATAACCTTCAGTTTATTCATAATCCTTTGTTTAAGGTAGATGCTGATATGTCGTATGACAATCCACTTTTTGAGTTGGACGATGGGATTACTCCTAGTTGTAGCATTGCTTTGGGCAAAATTAGTAAGGTTTGGGACCTAGGTGCAGTGTCCAGTTATGAAGAGTTGTCTCAGGATTGGAGTAGCGGATCAAGTTCCTGTATTAGTACCACTGCCCACTTTCCAATCAGCTGGTACATGACTTCGGTTTTGGATACGCAGATGAGTTGGATGGTTTCTTCGGTTCAGCAGTTGAATAGCCCATGGTTGAGCTTGGATGGAAATGATGATTTGATCCTTGGTGATGATTTTGTTGCTAGCTCCATACTCATATCTCGTATGTTTTCAGTGGGATTTCAGTTTGAGTACCGCTGCCCTCACTTTCTTTCGCTAGTTATGATGACATCTTTTGATGAGTAGACTGATTTTGAGTTTGGGCAGGCTTTGGGGCACCTGGCTGTGATTATCTTTCCAGACACAGTTTACCCATTTGTTGTTTCGACTTTGGTGAGTGACGCTCACTGCAGTTACTTTATGGAGATGATATGCATTATTCCAGATGATGGCTTAAAAATTGCAATGCTTTGGGTGTGTTGGTGTGTTTGGGACCATTCTTTTGACACTTGGAGGTTGAGTGTTGATGTTATGATTTTGGTTTGCGTCAGCATAGGCTTTTCCTGGTTGGTAGATTTCAGAGATATGGCAGTGATTAACTTGCTCCATACTTGGGGTATCTTGAGGTGTCATGCTGGGGTTTATTTCTTATGGTTGAGCAAGGTTTTTCTCATGTTGTCCAGGATTGTGATTGACCATGAGTTTGTTGATACAGTCTTCTCTGAGTTGTTTTGACAGGATATTTTTCATGGCATTGACTTCAAACCTATCAGGTTTTTTGGTACGGGCTTTGATGATTTTTATTCTTTGGGGGTCGAGGATAGGGGAGTGCAGTTTGGGCACGTTGGTTCATTTATAATCAGTGTGGAATGGCATCAGTATGGTGGTTCTTTTCTGAGACTAACTTGGAACCCGAGAATCACACTGTGTTGTAGTTTAGCTACTGTTTGGGATGAGAGAGCCAGTGTTGATTTTCTTGAGTTTACTCCTGTGGCATATCAATTTGGTACTCTCAAGGGGCATTGTTTTGAGGAGTTGGTCGAGTCTATGCAATATGTCATGTCTCCAATATCGTAACCTATTGAGATATACAATATTACAAACACTAAATAAAATAGATATCAAAATTATAAAATTTCAATTTAAATATTATTATAATAATATTATATCACCAATATTATTAATAAAAACAAAATACATATTAAAATTATAAATATTAGTAATTAATTCTCACAAGATAATATTATAATTAAATTATCAAATGCAATATTATAAATATTAAAATATAAAACAATTTAAATAATGTAATCATAATAATAAAATTAATATAAAATACACAAATATAAAGTAGAAATAAATAAACAAATTTTAAATATTAAATATAATAAAAAATAAAATAAACAAATATAAAGCAGCCCCTAAAAACAGAAAACCATTCACAAGAGATGCACTGATTATAGTGAAGAGACACAATGGTGTTAATGTTATGACAGCTTCGGGTTCATCCTTCCAGCCACGAGTGAAGACATAAATAAATGTAGCCTATCGGCTATTTATTTATATGAGTCATTTATTAAGATGGGCGCTTCTCTTGGCAACATTATAATTTCTCTTGAGGCCGACTTTTCCTAAATTATATTTATTATTTGTAATTATTATTATTTTGTAACTTGGCCGACCTTGTATATGAAGAGGTGCGACCTCTCTCATTTGTATATATACTAGGTCACCTTCCTCTATTTGTTATCAAGCAAGTTCTATTCATTCTCTCATTAAGGTGCGAATTTCTTCAAGAGCAGAAATGCGAATTTCTTCAAGAGCAGAATTGCGAATTTCTTAAGGGCAGATTTAGCAGTCCAAGGAAGTGCAGATCTTCATCTGTTATTGCATCTGGTATAGGTGCTGAATATTGGCCTTGTGATTGGCCTCATTGTAAAGAGAATTGTTGCCATTATTTTTATAAGAGAGAACTTTTGTTGCTGGGTTTTTCTCCCTCAAGAGGAGGGTTTTCCCAGGGTATCTGCTGTGTTATTGTGTCTGATTTTGAATTAATTTTCTGTGCATTAAATCTGATCATTAAACTTAACATGGTATCAGAGCGGGTGTAAAGAAGATCTTGATCAGATTTTTCGGACATATATTTGGTGTTAAGAGATTATAGAAGAATATCCGAGTCCAGATTTATTGTTGCATATAACATAGTGCTGGAGTGTATATCTGTTTGGTCGATCATTGGTGCATTTCCTAAGTTACTTATCATTGTTGTTGCTATCGCCTATGAATGTCGCTTGTGTTTGCTAATCTGTGGAGCATCTAACTTATCAACGGCTTTGTAACCTCCCTGTGAATATCTATTGGCGTTGGACCTGAATCTCCATAGCTGAGATAGATAGGACTATTTGTCGGGATTGCATTTGGATGGAATCATTCAACAAATGAGGACACAAAAAAATCTCAATTGTGGGTCACGGCTGAGTACCAGTCCAGGTCATTTGGAGGAGTGATACCTTTGGAGCGATCTGGCAGAGCCTTTGGCTTTGGCTGACTCCACACGACTCAAGCAGAGAGCGCTTCTCAGGGTCTATACAAGGTGAGAACTCAGATCACTTAAGATCGATTGTCAGGTATCTATTTAGTTGCGTCCATAATTTGGCCCTCCCGTTGCTACTTGGGAGACATGGAACACCACACGAATAGCTGCTTGCATCATCTAGCGGCACCGAACATTACTGGTCTCCCTTCATCTCAAGCAGATTCTGGAAGTAATTATTTATTCATCCGGAGCCCTAGCCTGAGAGCATTCTGAATTGTCGAAGATTTCATCTCATCGTGGGATCCACCAAGTGTCGATTGGAACATAACTGTGTCAGCTGTTGAGCTATTGAATGGAAAGGTTTGGCAACAGTTTATTTTTTTGAGCATGATTCAATATATGATTGTAAGGGAGTTCTAGCTCGATCTATCTTTATGCCTTTCTAGTAAAAATGAGATTTAGTTCGCGTTTCTTCATAGCAGGCGATCTATGTTTCAAAATCCTGAGTATACTGGTGTTGTGAAATTTGACTTAAACTTTACGGGTGTTGAGTTAATATTGAGTCTTGACGAGCTTCGATCATGACAGTGATTACTATATATATAACTTTTCTATGTCCCGCAATGCGTGTTTCATTCACGGGTCAAGTATTATTTTATGACTTTTTTGAAGATTCATATGCATCATGGTTGATTTGAGTCTGAGATAAATCTGGAGATTTCTTTTGCTGGCATCACTTATACTTCTTCCAGTGGTCGTTCAAATAATCCTTGTGGCGGAAATTGCAGAGGCATTAAAAATGCTGCTCAGGGAGTTGGACGATTCGCCCTATGTTTCACAGTCAAGAATTCAGTTCTGTTGAAGTGAAGCTTGTACCTGCTGCACGATGAACTCTGGGAGATCACTGCAGCGTGACTAGTGATGTTGACTGTTGTTACATTCGAGTCATGAGTGACTAGGTAGAACTGAGTTGGACCTTCAAGAGATGTGTTTCTCTGAGGAGAAGGCGTAATACAAATATAAATGACTCTGAGTTTATCTCTATCATAAGAACATTGGGCCTGTGCCTTCTGGAACAATTTCTAGGTAGATCGTTGCTGGAGTGCATCGATAAATTTGAATGGTCCAAGACCATATTCAAATTTAATCAGCCACTACTACAGATTCTGAGTTAAGATGAGCCTTTGACAGGAGAAACAATTTTTTGTGGTGTACCAACAGAAAGAGATAAGTATTTGTTGTTTGTACTCTTACAATCATTTTTTTTCTAGGCTGAATTTCTTAGTTTGCTAAGTTGTTCAGGTCTAACTTTGTTTACTTGAATCATATGTGATTGGTAAAGATCATGATAGTGATCACTGGCATAATATCCCTTGGAGATGTCAACCATTCATTGCATTTCATTGTAAAGATCTTTGAGTGTGACTCTGAGATGAAAAGAGAAATGCAAATTCGTTGTGATAAGATGGTCACATCGATGTGCATGGACTGCAATAGTGCCTTGAGAAGGTTGGTCCTATATTGAATATGCTGGCTGCATAACGTGTGTTGTGCAGATTGTCTTTTGTTGTACTCTCAAGAGGAGCCAAAGATGGAAGAAAGATATATTAGAATTCAATAAAGATAAGTTTTTTTTATCCCGTCATTCTGATCTTTTGATATATTTCTCTTATAGGTTGATTTCCTTATTCATGTTTTTTTTTATTTTTATGTGTTCATGCTATAACTTGAGATAGTAAACTTTGTATGATTCTAGCCTTGATATTTCTTTGGATAGTTATAAACAGTTAGTAATCTCTCTCTAAAATGCTTCCAGGACAGACCTAGGAGCAAGAAGGTGATGAGAGACTGCTCAGTGATGAAAAGCTTGAGGCATCTTATGAGGAAGTCATGCCAACCAAAGAAATGATCAAGCGTGGAATCACAACTTGTAGTTATGGGACTGAGTTGGTGGCTAGAGGGAGCTCACTTCCAGAAGTCTTCCTTGCAATCTCTGAGGTAGGGATCAAGAGGGAGTTATGTGACCCACTGAGAAGAAGTGAAGGTTGCAGTGTTACAAGGCCAAGTGTTAAATTCTTGAAAGATCCCCTCAACTACTGAGATCAGAATTGCTCAAAACTGTCTTCTGGATTTGTCATTGGTAGCCCCGCAAACCTATTCAGAATAGTGTGATCTGGGATGAAGTCGAGGAGGACAATCCTGAACTCTCTTCAATATTAGAGGCAATTTTGGACGAAAAGGTCAGAAGGTTGATGCAAGTACTTGAAGATTCAGAGGGAGCCTACTGAACCTGAAGAAGATGGAGATCTAGTTGAGCCTCTGGAACCAACTAATGGCAAAGCATTGATCTTGGATCTTTATGTTGATGATTTATTTCTTACTAGAGAAGATCACCTCATTATCAGATGCAAGGAGTTAGCTTCTGAATTTGAAATGAAGGATCTTGGATACATGCTTTACTTCCTTGGTATGGTGTCTACGCCAATGGAGACCAATTGCAGAGGCTGTAGCTAGTTCAGTTTTGGTAGATCCTACTATGTTCAAGCAATTGATTGGATCGTTGATGTAGACTAGATAGTTGCTATGCTGTGAAGTGCACTTAGTCAATTCATGTGTGAACCAAGGCAAATACATCTAGTTGTAGCAAAGCATATCCTGAGATACTTGTGTGACACAGATGGGTATGGCTTGAGATATTCTTCTGATATAGACTTGGAGCTGCATGGATATTCTGACTCTAATTGGGCAGGGTGTGTTGCTGATCGGAAGAGCACCTCTGGATGTTGTTTCAGTTTGGGTTCAGCTATGATTTCCTGGTGTAGCAGGAAGCAGTCATCTGTAGCACTGAGTACAGCAGAGGCAGAGTATATTGCAGCTTGTTTGGCAACTCGGGAAGCAATGTGGCTTCTTAAGCTCCTTGCAGGATTGTTTGGACAATCAATGGAGCCTACTTCATTCATTGTGATAATCAGAGTTGTGTGAAGCTTTTGTCAATCCACGTATTTCCTTAATGAGAACCAAACGTAATTTGAGATCAAGTACACTATATGAGAGACATAGTGTGAGGAAGAATTTGTCTGATTGAGTTACATCGGCATTGATAGCTTGAGGCGGTAGATATTCTCCACCAAGCCTCTACAGCTAGGATAAAAGTTTGTGTACTTTTGAGATAGCTTGGTATGGTGGAGAATCTGACCTTGGTGAGAGTAGAGTCTGATGTCAGTGAGCCTTGTTAATGCATTTTCTTGAGGCGAAGAATTTGAGGTCACAAGCCAGCATTAATGCATTTTTCTTAGAGGCGAGGAATTTGAGGTTACAAGCCCTTGTTAATGCATTTTCTTAGAGGCGGAAGATTTGAGGTGCAAGCCCTTGTTAATGCATTTTCCTGGAGGCGGAGAATTTGAGGTGAAAGCCCTTGTTTCCCACCCTCACGGTGAGTCATGGTGGATGTCATGTGTGAGACTCCATGACATATGTTGTACTTGTGTTTCACCCTCTGAGAGAGTCATGGTGAAAGTCACGTTGAGGTGACAACATCACGCAAGTGATGAACACTTGTACTTACCATATTATGGTTGATATCGTGTTGAGGCGATATCTAATATCACGTTGAGGTGATATTCTTCTTTTCACATCTGGTTGTAGCCAATGTGGTGGGCATCATGTTGAGGTGATTTGTCTTGAGCAGCTGGAAGTTCTCTCCCTAGCTGAGAGGGAGTGTTAATGTTATGACAGCTTCGGGTTCATCCTTCCAGCCACGAGTGAAGACATAAATAAATGTAGCCTATCGGCTATTTATTTATATGAGTCATTTATTAAGATGGGCGCTTCTCTTGGCAACATTATAATTTCTCTTGAGGCCGACTTTTCCTAAATTATATTTATTATTTGTAATTATTATTATTTTGTAACTTGGCCGACCTTGTATATGAAGAGGTGCGACCTCTCTCATTTGTATATATACTAGGTCACCTTCCTCTATTTGTTATCAAGCAAGTTCTATTCATTCTCTCATTAAGGTGCGAATTTCTTCAAGAGCAGAAATGCGAATTTCTTCAAGAGCAGAATTGCGAATTTCTTAAGGGCAGATTTAGCAGTCCAAGGAAGTGCAGATCTTCATCTGTTATTGCATCTGGTATAGGTGCTGAATATTGGCCTTGTGATTGGCCTCATTGTAAAGAGAATTGTTGCCATTATTTTTATAAGAGAGAACTTTTGTTGCTGGGTTTTTCTCCCTCAAAAGGAGGGTTTTCCAAGGGTATCTGCTGTGTTATTGTGTCTGATTTTGAATTAATTTTCTGTGCATTAAATCTGATCATTAAACTTAACAAGATGGAACCTTAGACAGCTATTTTCATGAAGGTGTCCCTAGTCAAAGGTCAGCATGACTGTTGATTGGTCTATAAAGGAGAAGACCAAGCCAAACAAGGAGGGCATGGGATAAAAAGAAAGGCATTCAGAAATAAATAACAGAATTGAATAAAGGGAAGATATTCTCCAAAAAAAATCTGATCATCGTTGGCTGGGGAAATAAGAGGTTTCTGCAGATCGAAGATATAAGTATTATCATATGTGAATAAAGGTTTGTAATTTGCTTATATAATTGGAAGGTAAGAATACTGGATATCAAATATATTATTAATTTAAATTTCAGTTGATACTTATAAATATATTTAAATATATTATGAGGGATAAATATATTTAGAAATTGAATGACATGTTAATAATTGATAATTATATATTTAGATGTATATATTGTGGTGATTGACAAATACAATGTATACATAATAATGATCCAATAATGATGCTTGCAGCAATTATTGAGCCTTATAAGCAATTATGATTCTTTAATATAGAAATGAATAGATTTATGTATATCTTTATCCTATGACCAATCAAATGTAAGATTGAAGGAAGGCAATTAAGGAATAAAGAGTCATGGGAAGACACAGCAGATCAAGTGATGTCTCACTTAGCTTTAATATTCCACCTCTCTAAATTAGATATAATGTTACTTGCTGAAACTCTATTGATAAATGTATGTCTGCAACCTGTACATTATCCCTGCTCATGTAGTTGTTTTGTCCCTGTTTATATTACTGTGATTAGAGTCTAAGATCAATTCCTCCATAATCTGTCCAACCTGGGATAGATGGGCTATGTTTAAAGAATTCTGCATTAGATTACATTATGATCGACTGGGTATCCATTGATCAGCCATAAGGCAGTATTACCAATAATAGTTCTCTTCAATCACTACCTCATTGCATCGTTCTTACCTTCATGAGGAATTCTGCTGCATTTGTATTTGATTGATGCTGGATTATTTAGAATACAATATCATGGGTTTCATACATCATAGAAATGCATTATCATTGGTAGAACAGAATATGATAAGACTGCATTTAGATTCCATCAATGCTGGACATTTTATTAGATAGAATGCATTATCCTTAATAGAACAGAATATGATAAGAATTGATATTGATGTATTACCATGGCTACATGTACTTTTTGCATTATAATACAATTTCCATAATATAGCTCATTTGATGATATGCTCATGCTCATAATCATAAAGCATAATGAATAGAGATTAATAATAAATGCATATGTGACTGTACAAAGATTGTCTTCTTTGTGCTTGTAACTCTATTAGGGACGGCGAACCATGAGTGAAGTGGTGCCTAAAAACCCCACTTAAGATTGTGCTGCGGCCATGGAGGGGTGGTAGGCCCTAGGCCACTTTAACTTTATGGTTCCCTTCCCTAATAGGGTGAGTGTCTTCCGAGGTGCTGCTATGAGTAGACAATGCAGGTACTAAGCCGCTAAGAAAGGAGGATTGTGATGAACAACCTCCCATGCTTGGCATGAGGGCTTCAGGGCAGATCCACCCATGGCACTCCTCTTGCTTGTTAGACTGCAATTATGATTGTATCTGATTTTGATACTAGATATTAAAGCTAACATATAGATATGTGGACATGTATGCATATGGAGAATGCAGGTATTACCTCAAGGTTACCCTATTGCAGAAGGCCATTGGGTGGGAGTAGAGACCCAAATCCTTTAACCTTCAAGCAACTTTAGAACCAAACAGGTGAGGGACATTACACAATATTTGATTACGCTTAATACAGGAGGTTTTCAGGAGGACTCGTGTTGGTACCTCGCAGGACAGAGATTTGAGCAGTTGGTGCTACAGACCTCCTAGATTTACTCGGGACCCTAGGATCATTTTTGGTTTCAATGTGAATCAGATTGTTGGTTGCAGGGCTTTACTGGCATTGCTTGAGGACAAGCAATCTTTGGGAAGGGCGGACTCCCTATTTCTGATGTCTTCTTTCAGATTAGTCTGGTTCTAATACACATACTATTTTTAGTAAGTGCTATATTTAGTAAATGGTCCAGCAAGCAAAACAGTGTAGGGTTTCCTGTTTGGGCAACGTGTGGAAGTTGTCCGATGAGCTTTATTGCTTGTGCCAGTCCTTTCTGTGGGTTTTTTTCAGTGTTTCAGTGGGACTTTCTATTTATAGCAATGGCCAGCTTACAGTGCTTACTATTTTTAGTGAGCCACAAAGCATCTCAGTGATCTTCAATTTTGTGCCAGTTGATGTTTGGTAAGTACTTACTATTTTTAGCAGTTGCTATTTATAGTAAGTCTATTTTGGGAAACTAGTCTCAAGCCTATTGTGTCCTCAGCAATGTTATTTCTAAGGTGGCGTTGGAAAGCCTAAGGTTGAATTATTTAATAGTTGTTTTTAATCAATCACTTAAGTTATTTTATAAAATAACTTTATAACTTAAATGAGGGGGGTTAGTGGTCATCAAAAAAGTACCTCAGTGCCTAAGTGATAACTTTAAGTCGTTTTAGAAGGCTACAAAAGTGCAAATAGTTTCCTTATGAGTAGGACGCCCCTTTGAGGATTATTTGATAATGTTTTGAAGTATAAAGCAAAAATATTAAAAGGTTTTTGGAGGGAAAATGATTCAAAACCTAAAGTTTCCCTAATTGCCCTCTCTCCTTCTATAAAGTGACTTTTTGGCTCTCATTTGCTCATGGATGATTTGGCTGCTTAAGAAGATGCTGCTGGTTTTTCACCAAGAGGAACGGAGTTGAGGATGAAAACCCTTGATATCTATGACTGGTTTTGGCAGTGCAAGACCTGCCCTAGCTAGTAGAAGGGTGGTTTCATTCAAAGGTCACGATTAGAGCTTCAAGTTACAGGTTACAGTCATAAAGGATGAAGATTTTCAAGCATTTTTGATGTGGGTTGTTTGTTTTTTGGCTTGTGGAGACTTGGTATTGATTTGGTGAAGTTTGAGTTGCATTTAGGTGTTGATTTTCATGATTTCTGGGCACTTTTTGGCATGGATCTGAACCTAGTTTGGTACACAGTTCTTGAACAGAATTTATTCTCAATGTGGGTATTGATTTATTGGACTCTCCTTGTCAAGGCGCACCATTTCGTGTACTCATTTGCATTTTTTGGACAAGGACTAAATTTATTAAGAAAAATCGCCCTCCTAGAGCCAGGAGCCCAATTTGGTGTGCATTTCCAGATTTGACCTGCTGTTGTATAGGTCGACCTGGGTTGATATTTTGGACTGAAATCACTTGGTATCTCCACTCTGTTGGCACAGAGAAAGTTAGTTGTTTACTGTGGCTATTGGTATTGCTGGTTAGCTCTTGTATTGGACGAATTGCACATTTTCCAGGTCTGAAAAAAATCCTTATAAATCTGATGTATTTAGTTGTAATCTGAATATAACTGACATTAAAATCTGAATATAGAATGATCAGAAAATTATCTTTATTAGCAGCATTTTACTTTGTTAACATTGCAAACTGTTATTCATTCATTTGGCAAAGTTTCATCATGCTCGGTCCATGAAAATACTAGGCAAACACTCAGAAAATTATAACAGCAGACTGGCATACTTTCAAAAAAATATTTGGGGTCTTATATTACATAAGTCTATCACTCAACTCTAGAATTGTATATGCATTTAAATTGTAAGCCTCAAGTATCTCAGATCAAACCCATGAAGATGTGATATGGAGTTCCCCAAATTGGTACAAGTGACAGTTAAATCATGTAGAATCCAGGATCATCAAGGCAATCAATTTGTATATTGCAGTATGTCGAGGAGTATCAAAAAAGATCAGGTCTGTATGTTGGACATGTCCAGTGAGTTTGTATTCTATATTTTATGTATACTATATTTTATTATTAGAAAAACAAAAAAATTCTATGATAGCAACAACAAGAAGAAATCCTAATCACTGGGAAAAAGAATCATGATTTAAAATCCTCTAAAGATGGGCAAGAGAAAAACATAAGTGAACAGGAACATGTGAAGTGTAACACCCATCTGATGCTCTTCTTTGATCTGTATTTTGATGGAGATTCTAGTGACAACCCAAGTACGGCTTACACGGGCTGCATTCATGATCAGCTGGAAGTGTGATGATTAAGGCCTTATCCACCTTCACCCTAAAGGCTACAAATAATGAAGCTGAGGCTAGAGTGCTTGTGGAAGGAATGAAGCAGGCAAAGGATTTTGGCATTAGAAAACATTATGTGGAGACAGATTCAATGATCATCATTCAAAGTATGAAGAAAGGTGTGAAGCCTAATTGGAAAATCATTAATTCCCTGAGGAATACTCATTTATTGGCCTCTCATTTTGAGAAGATTGGCAAAACTAGAATAGAGTTAATAAACTTAATAATGAAAATGCCAAGTATTGTAGGCTTATCAACCCAATTTGGAAGAAAAAATGCACCTATCATAGTAAGCATGTACTGTATCCCTATGAATACTTGTATCTTCATTCAGGTTTATAAAATTGAAAGTAATAACATTTTAAAGGAAGGTTGAAATCAAGAAAAATACCTGCAAGTGGAAACAAAAATGATGGCAGACCTGACACCATTATCTTCCATGGTGGAAATAATGTGGACAAGATACACATCCTTTACATTTTCAGGAACAAAAACATACTGCTGCTTCAAAGACTCAACTGTCTTAAACCCCTCATAAGCCTCATAAAAGTATGCCTTGTCTCCAGACAACTCATGCAGTGCTCTTAAATTACCAGTCATTGTTGCTGAAAACAAAAGGGTTTGCCGTTCTTTAGGCAAATACTGAAATATTGCCTTCAGTTCATCCTCAAAGCCCACATCCAACACACGATCTGCTTCATCCAAAACAAGAAACTGCACAACCATGGTCGATCAGTAGGATATAATGCAAATGACAATTAAGTTGACAAATAAATGTAAACCAGAACAAGGTCCATCCAAACATTCATAACACTTTTCAGAAAACCAAATTTTATATATTTTGAGGTTTCCACAGTCCATAACTTCTAGTATCAAAAAAGAAAAATTGGACAAGTGTAACAATTATGTAGCGAATACAGAGATGGTCATAGTTTATATATCTTAAATTTGTGATTTGAGCCCTATCTTAATACTGATTGAGGCCTTATCCACCTTCACCCTAAAGGCTACAAATAATGAAGATGAGGCTAGAGTGTGCTTGTGGAAGGAATGAAGCAGGCAAAGGATTTTGGCATTAGAAAACATTATGTGGAGACAGATTCAATGATCATCATCCAAAGTATGAAGAAAGGTGTGAAGCCTAATTGGAAAATCATTAATTCCCTGAGGAATACTCATTTATTGGCCTCTCATTTTGAGAAGATTGGCAAAACTAATATAGAGTTAGTAAACTTAATAATTAAAATGCCATAGTATTGTAGACTTATCAACCCAATTTGGAAGAAAAAATGCACCTATCATAGTAAGCATGTACTGTATCCCTATGAATACTTGTATCTTCATTCAGGTTTATAAAATTGAAAGTAATAACATTTTAAAGGAAGGTTGAAATCAAGAAAAATACCTGCAAGTGGAAACAAAAATGATGGCAAACCTGACACCATTATCTTCCATGGTGGAAATAATGTGGACAAGATACACATCCTTTACATTTTCAGGAACAAAAACATATTGCTGCTTCAAAGACTCAACTGTAAAGGCAGCCCACAACCTTAACCAAGATTCACGCATAACCTTTTATTTTATGGTGTTTGGATTAAGTCCCTTCTTATAAACTGAATTCTATTAGGCACAGATAACATTTTATTATATATTTCTGTTTGCAGAAGTCTATTCCTTATAATTTGAATCAAGGACGCTTAACAACTTGACAACAAGATGATTCTGGATTAAGTTGTAGATTGTGGAGCTTCAAATTGGATATTTAAGGTTTTAAATTATGGAATTTTATTGAAACACAGGATGTGTAGGGCTTCGGTTTGGGGATTTGTGGCATGAATATGAGGTTATATAATTCCAATTTGAGGCATTAAGGTTTCAGAATCTGATGTAAGGGTTTCAATTGACAATTCTAGGTGTGATATTGGCGCATTAGAATTTTACTGTAGGGCTGCAATCTTTCAAATTGCTATTAGAGTTTTACTGTACGGATGCAATCTTTCAAATTAGGTACTACAACACCCAATATAAAGAAAGGTATGGCCCTTTTAAGGTCCACGCTATGTGGCGCCAAACACGCCTCTGAGACAGCATATGACACCACCCCAGCCCCGCAGGAGGCACACAAATCATACCCTAAAAAATCCTAACCCCCAAACCCTCAAAGAGACCCACTTAAGAACATGCTCTTTGCTGTCAGGCCCACTCAAGCGTTGAGTATTGCATAAACCCTAAACCCTAAAAATCTTAGAAAACACTAATATTTGAATAGAAAATAGAAAAACGGAAGAGCGCCGTCATACCTTGACCCTCGAGAGCACATTGGGTACGTCAAGATTTTCCGTAAGCAGAGACTTAATACGGCCCGGCGTGGCAATAACAACATGAGGCCGCTCCATCAAGGCCTGGGTCTGAGTGATCAAATTCATCCCGCCCACCACCACTGTGCAACGCAGATGAAGTGGGGAGCCGAGGGCTCTGAACTGCTCCGCCAGCTGATACGCCAATTCCCTCGTAGGAGTTATCACCAGTGCAAACACCCCGTACGGATTCTCCGCCAGTTTGTTCAGAATGGGCAACGCAAATGCCGCCGTCTTGCCGCTACCCGTCTGTGCTATACCCATCACGTCCTTCCCTCTGAGGATTTCCGGAATGCATTGCTTTTGAACAGGTGTGGCCTGCTTCATGCCCAGCTCTCTGCATATCTGTACAGCCCATTCTGATAGCCCTAACTCTTCAAAGCCCGTTAATTCATCGGGATTAAAAAATTTCGGTTTGAGTGGGGATGGCCTATGCTCTGGTTGAGCTGCCTTTTTCTTCTTTTGTTGGAAGGCGCCTTTTGAGAAGAGGGATGGTTCTGCTGTCGGTGCTGAATCCTCTTCATCTTCAGAGTTCGCCATTACAACGTCTGGAGACTGCAGCAAGTTACGGAGATAACTGATCAAAATTCAAATACTGCCGCAACTAAATAACCATGAGAATCAGAGTCACTCCATGCCCATATTATGTCTTTGAGTAGTCTTTGGTTCAGCTACCTAATAACCATTCTTTTTTTTTAATCTTTTCAGTTCGTGAGAGGGAACTATAGGCACCAGATTCTAATTAGTTATTAATGTTTTGAACTTTAATCAATTAAAATTGATTATTTTCTTGCATACATTATATTTGAAGTTTGTTTTAAAGTTAAATACATATTTTTTAACTTTTCTAATTTTAAAAGTTATTTTTCTTGAATATTATTGGCTAAAAATATTTAGGCAGACGGATTCTACAGAATTGAACATAATATTTTGATTTTGCAATTTTTTTGACTTTTTTGAGGCATTTTTTTCGCCACTTTTTCTATGTTTGTACATCAAAAAATGCAAAAATTATGACAAAGTTAAAATTGGAAATTGTTAATTATTCTATATAAAAACTTCATTTAATTTAACCATTAAGCTAAGTAACAATTGTATGTCAAAATTTTTATTTAATCCAATTTAACTATTTTAACCAAATTGAATCTCAAAAATTCAAAACCATAATTATTTTAACATGTCAATAATTCAACTATTAAATCTATATTTTTTTAAATTAAATCTATTATATATTTTTTTCTTAGATTAAATTGAATCTTAAAATTTCAATATCAATAATTATCTTACACATATTAATTTAACTATTAAACTAAGCATAAATTATATAATTATTCTATAATTATTTTAACATGTCAGTAATCCAACTATTAAATCTATTTTTTCTTAGATTAAATTAAATTTCAAAATTTTAATATCAATAATTATTTTACACATATTAGTAATTATCAGTTCTTGTCAAGGGAACTATAGGCAACCCCAGTTGTTTAACTAGTTATTATTAATAATTATGTTTCTAACCAATGAGAGTTAAGATTTTTTTTTAATTTAACAAATACTTGTGTACTATTAAAGTGTAGATGCAAATTATATAACAAAACATTTTAAACAAATAAATGTTCTTAAATATTATTGGCAGGAAAGTTTTGCTCAATATGGGTGATTTATACGGTACCATTATCATACTGTTGATAAATAGTGGGCAGATGGAAAGCCAACGTGTGATAATAGTGGGCATCGTTAGTTGGAATGAACGTGGTGGGCACAACTATTTCTTTATGGAGCTGTAATGAAATCTAAATATTACCAGTGAAGAGCAACATGGTGATAAAGTACCAGTTCATTATCACTGGCACCTGCATAATTTGTCACATCCCCAAAACGCATGGTAGTTCAAGCATTTCACCTGTTCAATTAAAAAGATTTACAAACTCTTTTTGTTAAGTATGCTTGTATTGTTAACAATATTCGACTTTGCATAGGTATAATTGTAAGCTAATAGTTTAAAATTCAAAGGAAGCAAACCAACAATTGAAAGCTGACAATTTAAAATTGAAAGCAAACAAACAAACATCTGCAATATCTTTGTGTGTGCACTAGGAGAGGTATTCTTGTCCATTAATATTTGTTTTATTTTCTTTTGATTTATATCCTTTAGCTTCACATTAAACTTTTCTTTCATGGCAGAGTATATTTAGGAAAGCCCTAGTCAAGCCCAAAACAGCATGCTTTGCTTTGTCTTTCAGTAAATGATAGTTTGGATTTGGTACTTATGTTAAAGAATAGTTCATTTCAGAATCTTGAACCCCAGATACATTCTTTGTCGCAGTAGCTTGGCAGTCACACCATTGAGTAATGATAAATTCCACAAAGGGCCTCTCATCTATAACAAAAATGTCACCAAGATCAAAGCAATTGAACCATTGATAGTTGGGAAGTTAAAGCCCTCATCTAAATTGAGCACAGGTTTCTATTTTTTCTAATCTTAATGTTATTAAGTCCTTAATTGGGACATGTGAGTTGGGTCCAGTGTTAAAGCCCTCAGACTTTCCCAATTTTGGCCCAGATTTGAGCCACAGCTGGGCTCCCCAATAGTGGCCTCCCCTCCTAGTTATCTATCAAAAAAAAAATTATATGTTAATAAAGTTTACTTTGGATATAAGAAATAATGGCATAGCTACACCTTCACTTAAGGTACACAAGTGCCACCACTACCTCATCAATCCTTAATTGACAATAGTTAGGTGTCAGCTCTATTTAGTCAATTCCACCTATGTTTCAATTACACTAAGTTAACTCACCTCTTCATTGGGAGTGATTAAGAGTCAATTGATGACCTCCTGGGTATGTCACTTTCTTGAGTCAAGCATCCAAAAGGCCTATATATTCTACTTTACTCTTTGTAATTTGCTCCATCATATTGACTATTGTTGCTAAAACTTTCCAACCACAACAAATTAAAACAAAACTATTCTAGAACATTTTGGCAGGAACTTTGTTGCTCTGCAGCTCTTGTTTATTTTGCATTTTAATGTGAAGATTTTGATTATTTTTTTAAAATATTTGTTTAATAGAGGATTTGATCATATTTTAAGATAATTATATTAATGTATATAAAAAGTGTTAAAATTGGTTCATGAAATTGAAAATTTGTAATGTTATAATGATGAAAATTATATAGTCATGCTCTTTCTCTTTTTTGGGGGGGAAGGGGAATCTATTTTGATTGAAGTATTGTGAATATAATAGTTAGTCTACAAGTGGTATACACATGTGTGAATTTAGCTCATGGTACCACCTTATCTCAACCCCAGTGTTACTCATCCCTAGATCTCTATTGGTCAATTTGAATTAGATTTGGTGCAAACTTGACCTAGGTCATTTTTACAATCATATATTGAAACCCTAAACTTCTAAAATATGAGCAAATTAAATCCTGTTAACATCCTTCTACTAGCTATTATGAGCTAACCTAACTCACATTTATGTTGGTTTGTGTGTTATTTTGTTGTATTTAAAGGCATTCATTCATTCATTTCAAAATAATCTAGGAATGTTGGAATGTGAAAAGAATATGTGGGTCAAAGAGCTTAAAGGAAAATCCATCATGTATTGCTTACTTATACCATCATCTTAGGAACCATTACACACATGATCATTGCACATGCTCATTGTTGATCTTTTAAGTTATAAATTTAGTCGAACTACAAATTTGATCAAGAATGTGACCCTCACAATTTAGCAAACTCATATAGGTGTTCCTAAACACCATTAGTCCTTACACAAATATAGATACCAAAAGATCAAGACAAAGTGAATTCCAACAATTCACTTTTCTACCAAATCAATCCCATGGGTACAAGTTAAAGTCTACATGTTAGTTTAATTCCACAAGCATGAGAGTAAGGTTTGAAAGCATGGATTTGAACTAAAGTTAAACACTATAAATTTGCAAATTCTAAAAGAATCATCTAAGTAGACCTCTAAAATTTTAACATTGTGATGAATTGGTTTTTAGCATCTTTTGCATCAATTTCCCACTTTTGAAATCCAACTAAATATCACATTTATATTTATTCAAAGTTTGCATTTAATTATTCTTTTATCCCAACTCATTTATCTAGGTCAATTATTGTGTAATTTCTTTATTTATTTAATTAGTCTCGATAATTTTAT